>CM035815.1:2130609-2285609 GCA_020458035.1 Magallana ariakensis | reverse complement strand
TCTCTCTTTCTCTCTATAGTTTTTGTAATCTGTCTCATTTCTTTATTGAGTGAATTTATCACCAATATTTGAACTCGCACATAACCTAATTCATTGTCAATGGTGGACATGTTGATACATGTACATGTGTACAAGGATATAAATTCATGTTTCTCTCTCTCTCTCTCTCTCCCTCTCTCTGATTTAATAAATTATTGTACTCTCATACACAATTATCTACTAAATCAACTGTATTTTTTCTCCTCTAGATATAAAATGGTTTGGAACAGTTTACGCTTTTTTATCAACCCTTAACTAAATAACTTAAAAAAAATGAATTTATTTTGGGCTCCGTATCTTGGCTGAAACTCGACAACTTAAAATATCAAATTTACACACCCCTACCAAAGAGCCCCCCCCCCACTCGTCCTTTTAAAAATAATGATTTGTGGTCAGTGCTAAAAATAGACTTCTAAAAATACCAATTACAGGTGTTGTATTGATTTACGTACATTTGTGTACGAGGATATACACGCTGAGGTTTGTCTCTCTTTCTCTCAATAGTTTTTGTAATCTGTCTCATTTCTTTATTGAGTGAATTTATCACCAATATTTGAACTCGCACATAACCTAATTCATTGTCAATGGTGGACATGTTGATACATGTACATGTGTACAAGGATATAAATTCACGTTTCTCTCTCTCTCTCTCTCTCTCTCTCTCTCTCTCTCTCTGTCTCTCTCTCTCTCTGATTTAATAAATTATTGTACTCTCATACACAATTATCTACTAAATCAACTGTATTTTTTCTCCTCTAGATATATGTGTAGCCAAACAATGTTTACATTCCGTGTTTTGTTTTGTTTTGAAAGCTTGCCAGAAATAAATGACTAAGTGCCGTCTTTAAGCTCCGCCTGATTCAAAGACTTCCAAGACATAATGGCCGATAGTGAGACCGGCCCGTGTGACCCAGACTTTAGTGACCTCCCGACGATGGTCTGGGTTAACATCCTGAGTCGCCTGGACCTGAAAACCAGGTACAGAGTCTCTGTCACGTGTTCCAAGCTTAACGAAGCCTTCCACCACCCCACCCTGTGGAGCCGGGTGACCCTGTACGTGACCGGAAATATGACCAATTACGGCTGGGTCAAGCAGGCGGTAGTGCCCGCACGCAATACGCAACTAGTCAAACATTTCGGAAAATATTTTCAAAACCTTACCATTGTTATTAGCGGATATTTAGATGATGACTTTGGGAATTGGAACGATCTTATTACGGAAGTTGGCAACAAATGCCGACTGGAATCTCTGAAGCTGCGTGTTGGAACAGCTACATCGGTCTTCCACTACGAGGGTAAGAGATCTTGCAGCCGAAACTTAATTCCGCTTGTAAATTTCATCAAAAACGCATTTCGTCTAAAGAAACTACACATTGTATCATGGCCAATGTATCCCCGCAACTTGGAAAACATAGACGAAAACATCTTCGAGGCGGCAATGTTGAATCCTAAACTAAAAGAGCTAGAAGAGCTCAGTTTGTTTTGTTCGGACGCTAGCGACTGGACGGAGAGACAGCCGATCCTCCTCCAGCCCAACGACACAACAAACCTAGTCAACCATTTCTGTAATCTTAGACACCTGGCCCTGCGCTCGCCTATGGTGGATCATGATCTTCTGAAGGCGTTATCCACAAGGGGTAGACAGTCGCTCCAACGTTTACACATACTGGTCAATTACATCAGTGAAGAAGAGGCCTTCCAAATCCCGGAAATTCCTGACAAAGTTTGGGAAGAGTTCAGTTTGAGGAACGTTGGCGTTCAGGTTGCACTCACTATATTGTCTAAGGTCCCTCTCATGGAGCTGTCTAATCTTCTGAAACCCGCCTGTCCTATGCATTTTCTGACGTTTATGGCCTACTCGAGCTGTGATGGGGCCACGGTTCAGTACATCACAGACAAGTATAAACGCACACTTACAGGCTTTGAATCTCACAGGGCAGATGTCGAACTAGAAAGGGAGCTTGTCAATCTGGTAGAAGACTCGCCTAATCTCCGGAATCTTCTCTATTTTGGAAAGATCAGCTGTAGTAACGTTGAGCGCTTGGCAGAGTTACGGTCAACGGCATGGACGAATTTCCAGGTTTTGAGAAGTAGTGTGTATGTGGAGGATGAGGACAACATCGAGGATCGATTTTCTGAGGATGAAGTGGTTGTGAAAACCGCAGAGGGAAACTATGTTATGGTCTCTATGTTGAAGAAACAACTAAGGGAACAGAAGGAATTAAACGCAGAGAATAGGAAGCTGGAAATGGTTAGCCGCGTGTCAGAACTGCTAGGTTACAAATGGACCCCGACTCTTAAGAAACCAAAGTTTTCATGAAAAACCGAGATTATACCGTTTAATTAAATAACGTGAAAACGCCGTCACCACCGTCAGAGTTGCTCAGCGACGTCACAAAAGATGTTCAAATAGGAGAGAGAGAGAGAGAGAGAGAGAGAGAGAGAGAGAGAGAGAGAGATTATGATAAGGACCTCTGTGACTTGAATTTCAACGTTCAACAAACATAATACATGTTATATGGAATGAGCATTATCAGATTTGCCTAGTATAAGATTAATTGTTATGGAACTGGTATTAGTGCATAAATCCATATTGTTTGGTATAATTTTTGACGATGTTAGCAAAAAATACTATTATGTAACACTCTTTAAAGCACAATTTTATTATAAATGCTAACATCTTATTATAACACATTTTGTAAACTGTTTAAATATTTATTATATAAGGAGTAATAAGTGATTAAAACTTTGGCGTCCTCGTGTACATGTAGATAATAGACGACTTCTAAAACAAGTGTTATTTCTCTGCAGCCATTGCTCATATACCTCAGTCTGTGTAAGCCTGTAAAAGTGCAATCAAATAAAATTACAATCAACATTAAAATAAGTTTTTTGTACTGTTAAACAGTAAAAACAAGTATGTATGACTTCGAAGCTTGTATTTTTGCCAGTCAAATATTTTTTTGTCTATGGAAAATATGAAGAACTAATTTCGCGCCGTTCATATTTTTCACATTTTTCACAAATAAAGTTTTGTTTTACTGATACACTTAAAAAATTCAAATTTTTTATTTGGACACAATTTCAACAAAAACTGTGATTGAAATCGTTTTATTATTTGATGACAGTTAACGCTCTTAATGAAAGATCAACGTACTTTGAAATCATTCTGTGGGATGTACTTGCTCTTCACTCAAGGTTCTGTAGTTAAGATTGTCCTGCCCAACGCTTGAGTTCATATCATTGTCTCTTAAGCAAAATAACGTGATAAAGTTTATTTCTGATAAAACTGATTTTACAAAAATTGAACGAGTATCGGAAATAATCAAATCATTCAGATATAAGTGTATAATTACATTTGCAAATATGTTTCCTTATATGAACCTTTAGAATATAGAAAACGTTCAATTCTGTATGAACTTTTTCATGACGTCACAATGATCATAGGACGCGCTTATTGCTTGTCGCTTGGATTATTGTAAACATAAAATCTCGGTTATTTTTAACAGTTCTGAACGATTTGTCTCTCTCAAACGTAAATATAAGTAATACAAACCAATGTTAAAAAGTTCACCGGGATATGAAGTTGGTTGGTACGTGATCAAATCTACCGAAAAGCCCTTCGGGCTTCACAGGATTTGATCACGTGACCAACCAACTTCATATCCCAGTGAACTTTTTAAACGGCTGTTTATTTCTTAAAGTATGGACTGCTTAAAGTATAAAAAAAATCATCATTAAATTTTGATAAACAAATACCCATTAAGAATAAATAAAGTACGAACAGAATAATTTTTGTAGATTATTAAAATCTTGGGTTTTTATTGCTTGAGTAGTAATAGCTAGATCATGTTAAGTAAAATTTACGCGATTAAGAAGGGGCAGAAGGAGCGAAGCGACCAAGCCCTTCTTAATCGCGTAAAATTTTAGTTAAGGCGGCTCACTACACCTTGAAATATTTTCTCAAATCAGCAGAAAATTACTTGATAATGATAGATATCATAATGGATAAGAAGTGTCTAAGTAAAATAAGCAAATAAGAATGTTCAATTATGGATGAAAAATTACATTTTCGAAAATTTAGTAAACATAAACAAAAGCTCCAGTCGGATTCGAACCCATGATCTGCGGTTCAGAAGCCCAATAATTACGACGATATACAACCGAATCGAACGATATAAACAGTTTAACAAAACGTTTAAATCGCCATCTTGTGACGTACTGTCTTAAAAAGTATAAGTCTGGGTGTGGTGAGGTACCTTAATATGGTCTAACTTACTTAGAAAATAATCCACTTTTTCATTGGCTGACCAAAAGTTCTGCGCCAATCAGATATTATCTCTCTTTGGTTTACTACTCTCTTAGTTGTCAATCGAAATGTGACGTAACCGTGAACTTAATAGAATATTAAGCGACTGCTGATTGGATGAAAAAGTGGGTTACATGTATGTTCTAATTGTATTAGAAATTTCATACCTCCGTGTCCTCAAAAACTGGTTACCTAGAAATAATAAACTAATCTTCGTTATTTAATAGAAGATAATACAATATCATGCAGTGAAGCAACCTCTATTTTTATACTTTCATGTTAAATACTGAGATCTGATTGGTTTAGACGCAGCTGATAATCCGTTTTATTATACTTTCATGTTAAAACTTAAATCTGATTGGTTTAGACGCAGTTGATAATCCGTTCTATTACCCTCAGTGTTAGCAACACACTTGGCAACGGGCAGTATAACGAATTGTTACATAAGCGTAAATTATGCGCGTACGGTTCGCCGTAGAATTCAAGTCATTCCTATGGTAAAGCAGTAATGTTTTCTTTAAAATTAAGACATTCAGAATAAAAAAAAATAAATAGTGCCTGTTTGGGAGTGTAACAGTTGAATTTGACACCCCCCGAAAACCATTGTCATCCTCCGCTTCGCGTCGGTTGACAATGGTTTTCTCGGGGTGTCATTTTCAACTGTTACCCTCCTAAACAGGCACTATTTATATACTATTACCCTCAGCGTTAGCAACGCACTTGGCAACGAGTAACACTATATAAATAGTGCCTGTTTGGGAGGGTACCAGTTGAAATTGACACCCCGAGAAAACCATTGTCAACCGACGCGAAGCGGAGGTTGACAATGGTTTTCGAGGGGTGTCAATTTCAACTGGTACCCTCCCAAGCAGGCACTATTTATTTTATTATACTGAATGTCTTAATTTTATAGCAAATTTTACTGCGTTTATATAGAAAAGACGCGAGTTCTACGGCGAACCGTACGCGCATAATATATGCGCATGTAACAATTCTTTCTATCGGCCCGTTGCCAAGTGTGTTGCTAACGCCGAGGGTATGGGAACGGATTGTCAACTGCGTCTAAACCAATCAGATTTCAGTATTTAACATGAAAGTATAATAAAACAAATTGTTACATGCGCGTAAATTACGGTTCGCCATAGAATTCACATCATTCTAAATATAAGCAGTAAAGTTTTCTTTAAAATTAAGATATTCGGTATAATAAAAAAATAGTGGAGGGTAAGGGTTGAAATTGACACCCCTCGAAAACCATAGTCAACCTCCGCTTTTACATGTTTAGCTCACCTGAGCCGAAGGCTCAAGTGCGCTTTTTTAATCAAGATTTGTCCGTTGTCTGTCGTTGTGTTCGTTGTCGTTGTTGTTATTGTTGTTATAAACTTTTCACATTTTCATCTTCTTCTCCAGAACCACTGGGTCGATTTCAACAAACTTGGCACAAAGCATCATTAGATAAAGGCAATTCAAGTTTATTTAAATCAAGTGCCACGCTCTTTTTAAAGGGGAGATAATTTTGAATTATTGACATTTTTGGTAGTTTTCAAAACTCTTCTTCTCAATAATAATTTGTCCAGAAAAGCTCAAATTTGTATGGAAGCATCCCCAGGTAGAGTACATTCAAGTTTGTTCAAATTATGGTCCTCGCGGGTAGGGTGGGACCATGATGGGGGTGGGATCACGTTTTAAATAGGAATATATAGAGAAAATGTTTTAAAATCTTCTTAAAAACTATTTGTCCAAAAAAAGCTGAAACTTGTTTGGAAGCATCCTCGGTTAGAGTACATTCAAGTTTGTTCAAATCAGGGTCCCCGGGGGTAGGTAGGGGCCACAATAGGGGGATCAATTTTGCATAGGAATATATAGTGAAAATCTTCTCAAAAACTATTTGTCCAGAAAAGTTTAAATATGTGTGGAAGCATCCTCAGGTAGTGTAAATTCAAGTTTGTTCAAATCATGGTCCCCGCGGGTAGGATGGGGCTACGATGGGGGGGGGGGGGGTCAAGTTTTACATGGGAATATATTGAGAAAATCTATAAAAATCTTCCACTAAAACTTTTTTTGTCGAGAAAAGCTCAAACCTGTGTGGTAGCATTTTCAGGTAGAGTACATTCAAGTTTGTTTAAATCATGGTCCCCGGGGTAGGGTGGGGTCACGATGGGGGGGGGGGGGGGGGCAATGTTTTACATAGGAATATATAGGGAAAATCTTTTAAAATCTTCTTCTCAAAAACTACATGTATTTTGTCCAGAAAAGCTCAAACTTGTGTGAAAGCATCCTTCACACTAAATTGTCAAGATATTTTGAATTTGATATTATTATGCTCATTTAATCAGTTATGGCTATTGTTGCTCAGGTGAGCAATGTGGCCCTGAACCTCTTGTTTTATAACTATTCATTAAATATAAAGTAATCTTTAAATTTAAGTTGGTCTAATCACATAGACATCATAGTTAAAAAAGTTTACAAAAAACTTGGTCTACTTAAAAAACTTAAATTTAATGTATCTAGAGATAGTTTGGCACAAATGTATGTATCATTTATAAGACCACAACTAGAGTATGCTGTTGAAGTTTGGTCTGGATGAACCCAATTTGATATTGAAAATCTTGAAAAGGCCCAATTATATGCAGCAAGAATAGTTTCAGGTCTTTCAGTCATAGCTTCAAGAAATTCTCTATATTTGGAAACAGGATGGGAACCATTAATAAAGAGACGAGGCCGCTTTAAATTATCTACTATGTTCAAAATTCACAATAATATTGTTCCTTCTTATCTAAAAGATATAACTCCTGTAATTAGAAATGTCACTTCCAACTATAATACTAGAAACTCCTCAAACTATTCTTTGTCTAGATGTAGATTAGAAATTTTTAACAAGTCGTTTTTTCCTGACACTATTCGTAAGTGGAATAGTCTGAGTACTAATACAAGGGAAGCTACTTTATTAAGTATTTTTAAGAAAACAGTACAGAGCGATAATACAAAGCCTCCTAAGTATTTCTCTTTTGGTAAAAGATTTTTAAATATCATTCATACGAAATTAAGGCATAATTGTGTTCTCAATCATGATCTTCATCGATGTAATATAATAGCTAACTCAA
This sequence comes from Magallana ariakensis, assembly GCA_020458035.1. Classification (NCBI taxonomy): domain Eukaryota; kingdom Metazoa; phylum Mollusca; class Bivalvia; order Ostreida; family Ostreidae; genus Magallana; species Magallana ariakensis. The sequence continues at coordinate 2,278,157 of CM035815.1, read as the reverse complement.
TGTGTTCATGTGGAAGTTTAGAAGATTCACATCACTTGTTCTTCGTTTGTAAAAATATTCATTATTAAGACAATCATTTATGTATTATCTTTTATCGTTGAACTTTTTGAATATAATTGATGTACATTTGATACTTTAGGGTGACAAAACTTTATCTTATGATGAAAATGTAAAAATATTTAAAGAAGTTCATACATTTATACAAAAGTGTGGAAGATTTATCCAAGTTTTTAAATGTATTTGCATAACTTTCTTATCCATCCTAATTTTACTTCTAGATTTGCACAGCATTACAGTATTACAGCATTCAAAACTAGTATTTATTTTTATTTCATTAAGTGTACTATAACTGTTATAAATGTTAACTGGCATTGTATGGCATTGTAATATATTATGTACAACAAGGAGAGGACTCTCCAAGTTTTTGGAACTTGTGTCCAATCCTTTTGACATCACTAGTCAATAAAATATGTTCAACTCATATACAGTAACACGTTTGCATGAGCGTCTTCAATTATATATAAACAGTCTAAAACATGAACCATTTTTATGATTTGGTCCCGACTTATCTTATTAACTCTTAAAATATGTAACTATTTTTTTAAGGTCAACTTTTCTCTTAAATTTGCTGAATTGATGGGTGTAAATACAAAATTTACAATTGTCATATTGTTTAATTTTGCATTTACATCCCCCCCCCCATTAAATTGAAATTGTCATATTGTAAATTGTAATAAATACAAAATTCACAATATGACATATTGTTATTCTTTTACTTACGCCAACCCAGTAAATTCATATTATAACAATAGTAATGACAGCGGAAAAAGCAAAAAAAAAAATATATACTAGTATATATTTTAACATGATCATCAATGGAAATTCAAATTCAACAATCCAAAATAATTTCATAAATAATGACCATTAATGCAAAACTGACTCTCTTAATATTGATCATCTTTACTACCAAATGTATCAAAAATTGCAGTCCATTTAATTAAGCATTGAATGCTTTTTTTTTGGATGTCGTCCGGTCTTGTAACACCCCAAGGGGTGCAGTTTGTTGAACAGTTGAACAGTTTATTTTATCTCTTTGGTTGTGGTTTACAACATAGAGAATATTACAAACATATACACAATTTACACTTTATGCGTGAGTAGAATGGAAAAAATAACCAATTATAATGGTTCTGTACATAATATACCGGTATATGAATATGCATTTTTAATGTAGATAAATATATAGGAATTAATAACCAGGAGGTTTAGCCTTCTCGTTAACAATACTGATAAATTTACATAACTTGCTTAATAAGCTCACATTGTTTGAGGAAAAAAGCTCGATAATTTGACAATATTTGGTCTTAAAAAAATAAAATTTTGATAAATACTTTTCTCTTTCGTTTTTCAACACAGTGCAACACAAAATATAGTGAAATTCATCTCCAATGTCTCTTTTACATAAATTGTATAACCTGTTACTTCTTTCTATGTCATACCATCTACCAGTTTCAATCGGTAATTTATGGTTTGAAGTTCGAAATCTAGCTAAAATTTGTTTCATATAATTACTTAAATTACAATTAACGTACAGTTGGCATCTAAATTTTAAATTAGTAAATAACTTATATATAACACCTTTTGAAGAATTATTGCAAATTGATTCCCAGTTTTGTTAAAACTGATCTGTTAACTTTAGTTTTAAGCTTTTAATTAGCCAATTTTCATTAACTACTTGGCTATTCATCCAAATATTACTATACCCACTGTCATCTAAAATTGATTTCGAGTTCTTTAGCCATTAAGATTCTTTACCATTTACATGTTTAGTATAAAGTAAACTATACATTATATAACAATATTTTGACTGTTTTCCATGGATAATTTTTAACCAATATGCAATAATTCATGTCTTCATATGTACAATTAAAGGTACTCTCCCTAATTCTCCATATATCATATAATTGGAAGTAGAAGACTTAAGATGAAAAAGAAGTTTACAAAATTTAACATGTATTCTCTCTATTATATCAACATTACTATATCCCCATACTTCACAGCCATATAACAGTATAGGAACTACGATCTTATCAAACAAATGTAACTGATCGTCTAGAGAAAGATGCAATTGATTACCCCTTTTCAGAATCCCATACATAGCTTTGGTAGCTCTTTCAGCTGCATATTTTTTTGTTTGAATAAAGGAACCAGATGATGAAAGTATAACTCCAAGATATCTAAAGTTTTTAACAATAACATAGCAGACAAATTCAATACCGCGCGTTAGCGTTGTATGATAATCTGTCTGCACCGCTTGGGGTGTTACAGGACCGACGACATCTAAAAATAAGCATTCAATGTTTATATTTTATTATATTCACACTGATGTCTATTTTTATGAAATATATGTGTATCGTCGCTGGAAAGCCATTATATACGCTCTCAGTCAGGGATATGGAACATACATGGAACAGTCATATTAACATGTTATTTAGTACGCTTCCACGACTAAAATTATAGTGCCATAAACCTTGCAAAGAAAATCTTTTTAATTAAGGAGTAGGCATATTGCTTTAAGCAGAGGATCATGCCCAGTGGTAAGGGTAGGTGGCGTTTTTTGGAGTTTAAATCACGTTCAGGAAATCGTTGACACAAAAGTACCAAGGATCTGTTGTAATCTTTTTTAAGACTTTGCATATGCAGGAGCTGGCAAATGCGTCATAAATGTTCAATTACCCCTAGACACACACCCACTAAAATGTGTCTGGTTAGTGTTTATATCTGTATTGAACACATCGACCGTGTATCTTTATCTTTTGATCCGACACTAAAGATAACGAGTGTTGTTGGTTTTTTAGTGCTTCTTATATATATATATATATATATATATATATATATATATATATATATATATATATATATATATATATATAAAACACTGTGTCGGATAATTATGCCAGTGCCAAGGTGTCATTTTTGCACCCGTCTAAGCTGAATATGTCGAAAAATTCAAAGGTGCCATATGATAGACCATTGCTCAAAGAGTTTACAACCACCTTTGTTATCATTGTATCTCACCTGTCAGGTGAGATATTTACCTTTCAAAACTAAATTCCTAAAGGAAAATAATTTTTCCCATTGGAAAAACAATTTTTTCTTTAGGAAATTAGAAATTTCCTAACGGAATACAAGAACTTCCTATAGGAATTTCAATTCCGATAGGATTTGATAAAATCCGATAGAAAATTTTAATTTCCTATAGGAAGACTACCTGTCTGAGTCAAATTCCTACAGGAAATATCTTTCTCCTAAAGGAAATATAGATCCTATAGGATTTTTAGAAAATCTACAGGATTGTCAATATTTCCTGTAGGAGAATCGTTTCTCCTATGGGAATTATCACTTTCCTATGGAATACTAATTTTTAAAGGTAAATATCTCACCTGTCAGGTGAAACACACTAAAAACAAAAGTGGTTATATACTCTCTAGACAATAAGCTATCATTTGGTATATATGGATTTTTCCGAAACTGCATCTTAAGCGGGTGCAAAAATGCCACCATGGCAAATTTTAATATAAATCTGAAATTATATCATTAACGGACTGTTAGGTAGTTCGTCAATGATAAAATTATATTATTAGTGGTCAACATCCTGACCACTAATGCAACATTAGTATCATTTGTGGGCAGTGTATCATTAGAGGTTACTACCATGCAGTTTTTATGGTGTAAAGAGATGAGTTTTATCCAAATTTATTAGACTGATTCAAGACATAAAGACATCTAATTTACTTAATCTCTTTTGTTGATAAGAATGTAATAATAAAGATATACGTACCCATATCCGTAATTTTTCTGTGATGAAAAAAAATAACAATTCCAGCCATTATGATTACAAGAACCACAATCCCGATCACGGCACCAAACACATCAGCGGTGATTGCCGGACTTTTCGAGGTAATCAGATCGAGGTCTACGGAAAAAAATATATCTTATTTTATGCTACAATAATATCTTATCAGTTTTCTTACATCGAGCATCTAATAATTGTACATAACTTGCACTTGAATAGATCTGAACTTCAGATGAGTGTGTCTCACTTTTTATATCGATGATTGCCTTTGAGGAGTTCTTGTCATAACTGCCCCACTGGGAATCGCTCTTCGCCCTACAGTGGCACGCCGCGTTGTGGTCCTTGCGTTTTGCGATGACCGTGAGAGTCGACATGGTTCCAGTGCTCCTGACCCCCTTGGACTGGAGTTTGTTGTCACAGTACCACAGCCAAGCTACCGGGGGGTTTCCCCGCGTGGACAAGGAACACCGCATCGTCACTGGGGTGTTCTGCTCCACAGATATAACCGTCCAGTCTATCTCGGGGCTATTGTCAGGGAGATCTAAAATAACAGAAATTCATGCTTTAAATTTGAAAAAAAACTTTTGAAATAAAAAAATCCCAATAATTCACTAAAAAATGAGATGATTTAATCGTTAAATACTGTCAAAATCTACGTACAATACACAGTGAGTGAAACTGCGTTGGACGCCGCCTCGTAACGAAGAAAGTAGTTCCGGGCCACGCAGTGGCACACCTTGTTGTCGAGATTCGGCTCCCCTTGCAGGATCAGTTTGGACGTGGCTTTAACGTTGACGGTCCTTTGGTCGTATACGACGTACCGCCCACACTTCCAAGTCCACGTGATCGGGGGGTTCCCAAGGGTGTCCAGGGTACACTGTAAGGTAATCTCCTCCCCTGCTACAACCGCTGTGTTTGAGGCGTTTAGAAAAGGGATTGACCGCGGACTATCTGAAAAGAAAGTTTTGTGCTAATAAGGTAACTCGCCCATCTGTCCTAAATTGAATTATCAGACAAAATGGATTATACGAGAGCAGCGGAGAGTACTGATAAAATAAGGATGACGAAGGCGTACATTATTGTAAGGTGAAAACAAGAAATATCTCTTCTAATCTCATTAAAAGAAGATAGATAGATATTAATATATATATATATATATATATATATATATATATATATATATATATAGAGAGAGAGAGAGAGAGAGAGAGAGAGAGAGAGAGAGAGAGAGAGAGAGAGAGAGAGAGAGAGAGAGAGAGAGAGAGAGAGAGAGAGAATCGTTACGCTATGTAATAGTATATGAGAACCAGCAGGCATGTAAAAAAAATTACATTTATCTAAATATATATATCAGTGTCCATAAACAATTTAATTAATAAAAAACCAAAAAAAAAAAAATAAATAAAAAAAAAATAAAATAAACCCCTCCCCATGAAATCCAAGTGACTGCTGTTTATTTTTAAAGAAAATGTGTATCAGGACAAAATTGACTTACAAGCGAATAGTTATTTAAACAACACGTTGCATTCTTTGAGTGTAGATTAACATTTGATAATTTTGTCATTCAAACACATGTAATACATAAACTTTTCATAGAATTTAACGTTATATGTAGACACACACACGTACAAACACAACAATTAATTTCCCTTTAATCCACAATATATAGCATACACGGAAATGTTTTAAAACAAGAAATAAGTTGTAATATATCTCGAAAATGCATTAATACAGTTTATTTAATATTAAGAACTTTTTAAAGATTATTTTTTGGGAATGAAGTTATAGAAATTAAGAATGATCACGCATGACTTATATAAACCGATGTAAATTTACTTTTTAGCCAAGGACTGTTGAATGATTTCCTAAAGTAATCAAAACAATGAATGTAACTCACTTAGTGTAAAATGTAGATATTAAAAATAAGTGTATCATTTTCATTCGCCAAACATAGACAATTAATTTTGTAAAAATGAACATACATGATAGAATAAATGACTATTTATAAATGACCCTCCCGGATTAGGAATTTTGAGGTTTGTCGGAAATGCTGGAAATGTAGAAAATATTTATTTATTCTAACGGCCCTAAGAAAAACCTTCACAGCATTCCAAATATCACCCAAAACGTGATTTTACAGACCTAGTGTGGTCTTAGGACAAGGTAAGTGATGTCCTAAAGTTATGACAAAGTTATGGCGGTTCCTAAATTTTAGGAGAGCTTCGAGAAACAGACTTAAGACTAAGACGTATCCTAAGATGTACTTTGGACACACCATAGTCCTAAGATAGCTTCGTGAACATGGCTGCTGGTGCGGATTTTACATAAAGTTAATTTTTGTAATGTTTCATTGCTTAAAGATATTGTTGAATATATCGCACATTATGTTGGTTTTTGAGGTTAGGAATGTACTTGTGTATTATACTGGGCATGACTTACAGTTGACGTTGATGGTCACGTGATTGGACATCTTGCTGTAGGAGTCATTGGCGGCGCTCGGCATGACTTTACAGTAACACACCACTCCGTCGTACTTCCGGTCAGAAGGGAAGGTGAGAACGGTGTCGTGGAGGCCTACGGAGGCATTCCCAGTCAGGTTAGTGTCGCCACATCGCCAGTACCACGTGACCGGCACGGAGTCCGGGGAGTAAATGGAGCACCTAAGAGCGATTGTTTGTCCCTCCGTGCTGTTGTTACCGCTCAGTGTCAGGAAGGGCGTGGGGAGTTGAATTGCTGGGGATGGTCAAAAAAAATTTTTTTTTTAATATTATTGTTATCTAAACTCTGTCCCGAGTTTTTGCTTCCACCACTTTTTGCTTGATATTTCGATAATCATAAATACCTTTGTGCTCAAACTATGTTCATCCACTAATATGAAAAATGTCCAGATTATCTGTTTTGAAACGCCCCCTCTACCGCTTCAGGTTTCAATACACATCTCAAAATAAAAAGTCTACGGAGATTTAGCATTGCATCAGCCATAATTAAGCCCGGATGATAACGTTGAAAAATTGTGCGAGGTGTCCCGAGAACTTCCGAATGGAGAAAAGATGTAAACATTTCCCATTATAAATCTCCGCAAGAAATTTGTTTTCGTACCTGTGAACTTTTATGAGTGAAAAATGATAATTTGTCAATGAAGATATCTTGGATATTTTCCCTTTTATCGATTTCAACAGCATTTCTTTCACAGGTATGTGTATTTTTATTAAAAATCATCAAAAAGTGGTGGAAGCAATAACTTGGGACAGACTATAGCTACATAGATGGGACTATGAAGAGAAACATTAGAATATAAACACTAGTACATCTTAGGCCAAATAAAAAAATACCTGTAGTTCCGGTCACCCGACCGTCCCTATTTTTTTACCCCGACCCTAAACTTTTTTCGCCTATTTTCAAAATTTTCCGGAATTTTATCAGCTTTCCGTCATCGGCTCCAATATTAGATTTAGTTTCAGCAATGACGGCCCCAACACAGTGCAATTAGTCATTAGTGTGGAAACATTTTATTTCCTATCAGTTGATTGAAAAGAAGATGAATTAAGAACTGTTGTACCTTGTGTACCTCACAATAAATAAATTAGGACCAACCTAGGGGGTGACATGCTCGCTTTTTGATCGGTAACTTCGCCGGAATTTCCTTCGAAAGAGATGTTGAAGTAACCCTGTATTCTGAGTTAATAAAATCCATAGGCAATAAAATGATGATAATCAATTTCAAAAGGCGTTTTCACAGCCTCAGTTAACCCCTGCTGTGAAAAACAATTTGCGACTGTCTTATCTATAGGGTTATAAATACGGGTGATGCAACCACATACTGTGCATTGAAAATTACAACCGATGTTTATTTCTTTTAGTGTTTTATTATAATTAGTTTGTAGCTTGTAATTAGTTAATAACACTGCCAAATTAATGCTGAAATAATAATAAACCAATATGTTAACAGTTATTTCTCTGCATAACGGTTGTAATTGGGTCAAATGGTTGGACTAATACCTCCAAAATACACAAAAATACAAAGACTGATTTTATTTGTCATCAAGCTAACACAATTGCAAAACATTCCATATATAAAATGTATGAATACATCAAAAAAATTAAATTCGACAAATTAGATAATTAAAAAATAATTAGATTGTTGTTTTAGTTTTTATTGACTTGTTTCTAATCCAATCTAAATTATTAAAGACTTAAACTTTGTGTATCATTATTTAGCATTATGCTATTGTCAAGAAATGGAAGTCTCCCTAATTTCTCAAGCTTCTCCCTATCTTTCTGTTAGGTAGAAGTGAATCTCCCTAAAAATTTTGCTCTAAGTTGGTCCCTAAATTGAATTTATATGGAATCTGCAAGGTAAAAATAATTTTTTAAAATTTAAAATGAGAAATATTAAGAATGACCTTTGTTTAATTGAAACAAATAGAAAAAAATAGCAAATCAGAGCAACCTGAATCAAATTCGAACCAAATCGAATGAACTCTGAATCGTCCCAGCCCTATAATTGATACGGAACATTTAATACTTTTTTGTTCATGTTGTTTTTAAACAGAAATTATTTTTGCTTAATTTTTTATTTAAAAATATTTGTGTCATAGTAATAAAAGCTAGATGCCCCTACCAATCTTAATTTAGTATATTTATCAATGCAGTGCTAGTTACATGCAGTAGTAAGAGAATCAGAATCATTTTATTCATTTCTAAAAAAAAAAAAAAATCCATACCTACCTACCCTAATTTTTTTTATACGTTACCGGAACCACACATATTTTTTTATTTGGCCTTATAATATAAATTCTCAGAAAACAATATAATATATTATGATACAATTTATACAAATGTGATATTAAAATGTAAAATTTATGAATAAAGCCAAATATAATGTATACAATCGAGTATACCTTATTCAATACAATTTTATACATATGCTTTTATATTTATAATTCTAGTAATGTTGAATAAATCATTTGCATTTCCGCTAGAACTTACAAATGTGTCAAAACTTACAGTCTCCGACAACTATGGACAAGAACAAGACAAGCAGAAGCATGGTCAAACGACTTCACTGGGGATAGCGACACAGTCAGCCTTCGACGTTAGCGGGGTCTGCCCCTCAGTTCTCTCGACCCCGGTACTAACACAGTCCAATTAGGTGTACTCATACAAGGGAGATAATACGTATTCAGGCTGGCTCTATCGTAATTTATTCATTGTGAACGACCGTTGTACATGTATTACTGATTGCTGGCTTATCAAAGCCAATTATTGCGTCTCGGCCCTTTAACATTCCTTTTTTTTTTATCCATAATTGCACTTTCCTACATTTAATTAAAAATGATATGATACTTAAGCATAGGTAATACTTTGTAATATGATGCGTGCTTCACCATCGGACCTGTTGTATTGCTACTTGGCGCGTGTTTTTACATTTTGTGCTAATGTTATAAACTTGTCAATTATTTTTGCGGTCATCACAATGTTAACAGAGTATTTAATTAATTTCAGTAAGTTATAATAGTGTGTGTGATCAGTAGTTCGTACATGTATACCCAGATACATTACCACTAATACAAACTGTAAGCAATAACAACTTTTCCATCTAAGATATACGTAAACTTAAAACAAAAAGACATTGTTTTGTTAATTTATTTGAAATGAAAACAATAGATACATTTGTAAATTAGTATAAAACATGGCAAATAAACAGACACAGCATAGCATGTATTTGTTTTGGTTTCTCAAAAGTTTTGCTTAGTCAGCAGAAAACAAACCCCTCCCCAAATCAAAAATAACAATTCAGCATGACAATAAACCCTCTCCAAACCAAAAAACTAACACCTCCGAAAACCAAAAAACTAACCCCTTCCCCCCAAACCAAAATACTAAACCTTCCCAAACCAAAAACTAAACTTTCCCCAAACCTGTAAAAAGCTAAACCTTCCCCAAACCAAAGAAATAACCCCTCCCCAAAACGAAAAACTGTCCACTCCCCAAACCAAAACTAAAAAATCAGTATGACAATAAAGAGAGAAGCTGGGAAAAGGGACACTTATGAATGAATTACAGAGAGATCCTTTTTCTTCGCTACAGCAGGTCTTTGTTTATGGCCCCTTTTCACTCTTACATTTTGGTAAGTTGGAACTCTGTAATGAAAGAGAAAAGAAAAGTTCTAGAAAGACGTACGTATTAAAATATGTCAGTCGATAATGATTTCATTATTATAACCTCTTACCTTTCATGAGCGTCTGAAATGAGTAATATAGAATTTATGTGAAAAACAAAGGATACCATAAATCAGCGTAGCAGGATATAGTATTTAAGATTTTGTTTATAACGTCAACCATATACATGTTCATTAATTACAAAAAGAACTCTAATGAACGCCGCGCTGACTTGGAGACGCCGCGCTGACTTGGAGACCTCTCGGCTTACCTTTACCCTGGTTGTCTGTCTTAAGTACCTCATAGTTATGTTCTTCTACAGTACATTTTGTGTCCGGGATTTGGCTGATATACAAACACAAAAACAGTACATATGACAGCAACTACAACATAACCATAACTTCAACTAAAACAGCAGTTAAGAGGGCTCACGATGGTCGTGGTCATTCTTAGCCTATATTGGTGTCCTTTGGAAGAAGATCTCTTTATGAAAATATAGGAAAATACCAAAATTCTATGATAAAAATATATGCATTATTTTCGTTATTAACTTATAGTTTATAGCTTTACAAATCAAATCTTGAAATTGCAGGTAGATCTGATGGTAAGTGTTGTTGACCACCCAGCCTCCTCAACTAAGATATTCAATTATATAATAAAAATATTAATTCTAGAGACACAATATTTCATAATTACACATCTTTTTTCATAAAAAAAACCCACACATTACCTTTCCAAAGATTGTTTTCCTAAAAAAAAAATATAAACGAAATCACAAAATGCGGGCAGTTGAGGCTCGCGTGAATTTTACAAACAATTTTCTATGATAATAGTTTACGTTGAAATAAGCCCATGGAGAAATTTTCTTATGCGATCTCGTGAATTACGATAAAAATTTGTGCACAGAGCTGAAATTGTACCTATTTTGACGAGGAACCATGAAGTCAACGACGATTCCTTAGGGATTCTTTTGTGTTGGATAACAACAATCACAAGGCACGAGACAATGACTATCAGGAGAAAAGCCAGGGTGACCCCAAACCCCACCAGTGGGATTCCAACCTTCTCTGATTGGCTGACAGAGCTTACTGTTGGCGTACCATGAAAAAGAATAATATGTAACACTTGACCATGATATACCAGACTTTACACGAATATGTCGTAGCTTAATTGTTTCTACTTGTGGATATATTACTTTTATCAAACTATTTCACAGTACAGTGTATACACACCGGTTATTCTTATGTAACTATCAGATGACTTCTCGTCGTATTGTCTGGCGACAGAAACAGAGTTCTTCGCTCTACAGTGGCATCTTTTTTTATCGTCCTCTTGTTCGGCAAGGAAAGATAACTCTGTTGATTTCCCCATTTGATTGACACCTTTATTCACCATGACGTCATTACAGAACCACGACCACGTGACTGGTGGATTCCCAGCAGAAGATAACGAACATCGGAGCACAACAGGGGATCCGACGCTTACACTGATGACATTTCTGCTGATTTGTGGATAGTCAGTCGGAATATCTGAAGCAGTTGGATATTTAGAGACATTCGGAGACTGTATGTATTTTCATGCATGACTAAAGCAACTTTACACCTAGTAATCTACAAAGACATTTACAAACCGAAGCCTAAAAAATACCCCATGCCCTCGGATTATAAGGTTAATGCTATTCGGGTTTACTTTCTGCCAGATTTTGAAAAACATGCATAGCATTTTATCTAAAATGATCTCTCTCTTTTGATATAATATTTTTGCAACTCACAACGAATGGCAACAAGTGCAGGTTTGGAAGAAGCCTGGAACCCGGAGGCCTGTGCTGTACAGTAGCAGGAGAGTCCGTCAAGTCTCTGCTCCGCCGGGATCACCACGGCCGTCGTCAGGCCTTTCTTCTGTACCCTAGTGTACATCGTTTGTGTTCCACATTTCCAAGACCAACTAATGGCAGGGTTTCCAATGGAGTCAATTGAACAGCCCAAGACTGCTTCTTCGCCAGGGCCTAATGTTACTTTACTAATGTTAAGGATTGGAGATGACAGGGGAGTGACTACAATAATTATCATACTCCGAGTTATTCTGATAAATTTGTACTTGATAGTTCTTTGATATTTTGATGTATTGTAATTTTTTAGTCAACATTTGGTGTGCATTTTGTACAGCATAATTGATTTACTTCTCCATAAATATTGAGTATTAGTATTTAGAGAGAGAGAGAGAGAGAGAGAGAGAGAGAGAGAGAGAGAGAGAGAGAGAGAGTTTTATCCCATACAGTTGACTTCAATGGTTCTGTAACTAGAGGTCATATCATATGTCTGGTTCGAGACATCGCGTGACACTGCCCTGCAGTAACAGGACTGCTTGTCGTACTTCCGGTCCGCCGTGAACCTCAGAATAGATATTTCTCCTCCGTCGTCCGTACTGTTCGCGGTCAGATCATAATTGTCACATAGCCAGTACCACGTGATTGGATCAGGCGGGTTTGAATACTGAGAGACCGAACATCGTAATGCTATTGTTTGTCCTTCGTTCACGCTGTAAGACGACAGTAAAGAAAGAGACGGGGAACCTCTGGGAATGGCTGATGAAAGGAAAATGAGGAGTCTGAGAGTTCTTTAAATCAAAATTTTGATAATGTATGAAAAGCGTTATAATATCTTTCTTTTATTCTTTTCTTTCTTTTTTTCTTTTTCTTTCTTTCTTTTATGAAAGCAGCTTTAATTTAAAACGCACCCTATGGAAAAATGAAAACAATTGACCCCTCACAAATCGTAAGATTAAAATAAAAGTTTGTACGTTTGAAAACAAATATAAATAGGAACCGATCCCAGACCCACCCTAAACATACCGCGGAAATCGCCCCATATATAATGATTATAACATGTTCTAAAATGTAACAGATCATATAGCTTAATGCCTGGAATAATCTGTTATAATGCCTTATGCATGTAATTGGAATTTATTTTTTTTTTAAGATAGTAATCAATTCTCTCTGTTTTATAATTTAAAAATCTTATTGTTAGCAGATCTTACCTTCCTTTTCTCATGTCTGAACATTTTGAATGTTATATAGCATTCATTATAAACGAGTCTCTTTGGAAATCAAAAAAAAGACGAAAGTTTTATAACTTAGGAAATGTAACACAGCCTACCGTGAATTGTTCCAGTGAGAGCAAAGAAAACAAGAACCAACATCGTCACTGCTTAACACTCACTCTAATGAAAACCAGGAAGAAACTTTAAGTATTAAAAATACTTTTTTGTGAATCCTCTCATTGAATGATATAATTGTGATAAGTACATGTCAATTAGCGCGCGACTGCCTGTCCGGTGCCCAGACTCGCTCATCTGTAGTTGTAATAAGTACTTATAGCAAGTACTGAGAGACTGCGACCTCTCAAGTTCAAGTGAAAGGCTACAAAACATACATATATCACAGAGATTCTAGATCCGTCAAAGGAGGAGGAAGAATTATTTTGATAAAAGATATATATGTCTCTGCTTTAGTGAATTAGAATTTTCTTTGTGTCATTATCTGAATGAGTCAGGTGATGATTTTGTTTTTGGAGACTTTAATAGTAGAACGCAGTCATTGCCAGACTTATTGAAAATGACTCATTACATAATGATATTTTAGATGGTATGTTCACATAAACAGATATATTAGCAAGTTACCTGTAAGAATGAACCCTGACACTGGGCATAATGAATACGGTACAAAACTATTGTCCTTCATTCATTCTTTATTTCTTTAAGCTTTGCAGCTCATCAGATTATATATACACATTGATATTAAAGAACATATTAAAGTACAGAAGTGGGTGTTTTACAGGAGACCCTAGTACAGTACATACAAAAATTATGAAATATGACATAAGTAAAGGGGAAAAGAATCAAAAGAACAACATCTAAAGTTAATTACAGATAGCGGTTCTTAATTTCATACTAAAGTAAATATATTTGCCGAGGTTACACATATCTTTAAAATTTTCGTTATTAAACAATTGCAGCAGTTTGAACATCGATGGTTTCTCATAAAAATACTTTTTAATATATTTTTTACGGTATTCAATATATACTGGACACACTAAAATATTGTCATTATGTAAGACCACAGGTCTTCACATTGTGAATGGAAGACACAAAGGCGGTCATGCAAATACTTTTTCTTTTAATGGGTCACGTGGACTCAGTACAATTGATTGTTTACTATCACCTGTTCATATGTTTGATTGTTTTGATAAATTTATTGTCTGTAATTTTAATGCCTTTTCTGACCATGCAACACTACACATTGAACTGCACATTAATATGAACAATTACCCATGCCAAAAGCCGGCGGACTCGCACGAATACACTCTCATGGAAAGTGGAACACCTCGGAGCGTGCACAGAATCTTTTATCTTAAATCAACACAAATTGAAAGATTGTATTAATATTGAAGATATTTCATCTCAAATAGACATGGATTTTTGTATAAGCAAACTTAATGAAGTGTTTCATGAAATTGTAGAACCATTTTTTGAAATCAAGAAATTCGATATCAGTGGTTGTAATATCAGAAGAAAACAAACAAAGCAAGATAATGTACATGAATGATATTTATCACTGGTATGCAAAAACCACACTTACAAGCTTTGTGAAGCTTAATGTAAAAGACAGTATTTATTACATGAAGGTCAACGATTAGAAATTCTTCAGAAAAATAATCCCAAGCAAAGTTTTGCAAAATTTAAACGAAAATCTAATTTTAAATCTAATGTGCTACTAAGTGAGTTTTTCGATCACTTTAAACTAACTTCACAAAGCAATATTGCTATTGATAATGATATCTCCAACGATGCTCAGGAATGTATTTTGAAGAACTAGATAAGGATATTGAAGTTGAAGAAATCAAAGTAGCTATGAAGAAATTAAAAAAAGGTAAATCATACGGTGACGACTGTTTACTTAATGAATATTTCATTGAATTTGAAGAATATCTGTTGCCTATCCTACATAGACTTTTTAATTGTATTCTACAAACAGGGTTCTTCCCTGAATCTTGGTCCTCTTCTGTTATTGTGCTTTTTTTAAAAAAGGCCTAATAACTATAGAGGAATCAGCTTTGTTAGCAACATGTGTAAACTTTTTACTTCTGTATTAAACTGCAGACTTATAACATGGTCAGATGAAAATAATGTCGTGACTGATGCACAATTTGGTTTAAAAACTAATTGTGGAACAAGTGATGCATTTTTTGATTTACATACTTTAATTATACTTCATCGTTGGCAAATAACAAAAGACTTTACTATGCCTTTATTGCTTTCAAAAAAGCATTTGACTCTGTTGATAGGTCTAAACCTTAGATGAAATTGTCACCAATTTTATTCAATTTGCATGTTAATGACTTTGAAATCAAATTTTTAAATTCTGGATGTGAACCATTTGAAATTTCATCACATTTTCCTTCTTATGTATGCTGATGACATGATGATTTTTTCAGAGACAATTGCTGGTCTTCAATCTCTTTTGGATCAATTAACATATTATTGTAGCACATGGAAATTACACATTAATGTTGACAAGTCAAAGATTGTTGTTTTTAGAAAAGGTGGAAGGGTAAAAGAATGTGGTGAAAAATGGTATATTTATGATAAACCTATGGTGGCATATCTCTGCCTCTTGTGTGCAAGTTATTTTTCTATCAAATATGTTGACATGCAAGATAGTTATGTCAACATGCAACATATCTATGTTGACATGCAAGAAAATTGCAATCAAAAAAGAATTATAAAATACTCCAAAAAGTCTCAAATATCGCCAACATGTGACATCAAAGATGCTAGATGCTACCTATTTATGTCGACATGCAACTTAGTTATGTTAACTTGCAAGAAAAATATGTTGACATGCAACATATTTATGACGACATGCAACTTATTTATGTTAACATGCAACTTCTTTATGTCGACATGCAACTTATTTATGTCGACATGCAACTTATTTATGTTAACATGCAAGATAAATATGTTGACATGCAACATATTAATGTCGACATGCAACTTAGTTATGTTGACATACAACTTATAAGTTGCATGTCAACATATTTATCTCGCGTGTGAACATAACTAAGTTGCATGTCAACATATTTACTAGTATCTCGCATGTCAACAAAAGTAAGTTGCATGTTGACATAAATATGTAGCATGTGAACATAACTAAGTTGCATGTTGACATAAATAAGTAGCATGTAAACATAACTAAGTTGCATGTTGACATATTTTTCTTGCATGTTAACATAAATAAGTTGCATGTCGACATAAATAGGTAGCATCTAGCATCTTGGATGTCACATGTGGGCAATATTTGAGATTTTTTATAAATCTTCTTTGATTGCAATTTTCTTGCATGTCAACATAGTTATGTTGCATGTTAACATATTTATCTTGCATGTCAACATATTTATCTTGCATGTCGACATATTTGATAGAAAAATAACTTTCACACAAGGGGCAGAGATATGCCACCATATAAACCACCTGAATTGTAGATCAGTTTGAATAACTATGCATTATTTTTTACTACAACTAGATGGTATCCCGCGCAAGCGCGGGAATTAACACTTTACACATTAATGACACAATGCTAAAATGAACCATATTTTTTTTTCATTTTCGTATATACTGTGTCCAATTTTTTTCTTAATTGCTTTCTTATACTATTCTTCGTATCTTTAGGTCAAATTTCACTACAATTTTTATCACTGTCTTAATGAAAATTTCTGATAAATTTCTGATAAAAAAAAACCCAGCACAATTTAACTTCATACATTTTTTATTCATATAGACTTAGAAATAATGTCTCAGGTTTACTACCAATCTGTCGTGGTACAAAAAAATGTGAAATTTAAAAAACGCTAGTGTATGCATATTAATTTTTAAACCAAAGTTGTCATATCCAAAGTATTTGCCCGATGGCTAACTCGCCCTACACGTTCCTGCATGGTGTAATTTAGTCAAACCGCTTTCCTGGGTACCCCGTTGTGTGAAATAAATTCTTTTTATCAAAACTAAAATCGCATCAAATTGTTCCATTTTATTTATTAACTTGTTTGTATTAACCAAAGATGTTCCGTCTAAGGTATGAATATCTGCCCGCGATACGTGATGAACCCTCCTACACTTTTCGCCATGACGTTAATTAGTTAAACCGCGTTCTTGGTTACCCCGTTCTGGAAAATTCTATTCCATATCAAAACTAAAATCGCGCATTCAAGAAACGAATTGCCATATTTTATTTATTCAGCATTTGTCAAATCTTAACTTCTATGTATAATCCAAGTAAGTTCCTAATAAATATATTCACTGTTTACGTAATCATTTGATATTATTTCATTGCAAGGATATATTTAAAAGCTAACTCCCATTGACTTGGATCCGCCAAAGCGTGTCCACCACCTTACTCTCATTTTTGCTATTTCGAGCTGGTTTATCGAAAGTGAAAGTAGGTTTTTAATTTATTTCTCAAAAATTACTTATCATGTAAAATTTAATTATAGCTTACGGACATCAACTCACATGTGTTGAAATACCAAAGGTATAAGCAGTTACTCTGGTGCAGGCGTTTCGTAGTTTATTGGCAAAATGTCTTAATTTATAAGTATAAGATAATAAATTCTCTAGTGCCGAGAAACACTTTGCTGAGCAAGGTAGAAAGGCATTATTTGTATTCAAAAAATAATAATAATTAGAAACATGTTTTTTAAACATAATACTTTGCTATCATTGTTTGATTGTTTTGTTTGCAGTGTCATTAACTATGCCTCTGAGGAATGGGGCTCACTCAAAGCACCTAACATTGAGAAACTTCATCTTGATTTTTGTAAACGTATCTTGGGTTTTAAAAGGTTAATTTGTAATGTAGCAGTTTATTCTGAATTAGGACGCTTTCCTCTGCTGTACCAAAGAAAGTTCAACATAGTAAAGTTCTGGATAAAAATACTTTACCATATTAATTGTATCATTAAACATTGCTATTATACACTATCACTGTGTAGAAACGAACTAGGGTAACGCACTTTACCCTAGTCCAAGATGGCGAAAAGGAAACACGCTTCAAGTTTTTTCGCACAAGTATTCACCTTTTTAATGGTTGCTTCTAAAAACTATTGCGCAGTATATGTTGGGCGGTGTTAGTTTTCAATGTCCACTCGTAAATCTGTCTTAAATTGCTCGTATTTATAGAGATAACGCGTGTCGAAGATTCGCTCCAAACTAGGGTAAAGCCGGTGAAGCGATATTTTGTGATTAGGGTAAAGTATTTTTGTGACTAGAGTAAAGTTACTTGTTTGACATTTGAATATATACTTTGTAACTGCTTTAAACAATTTATAAAATTGAAATAGACTTTTTTTCGCTGCTACTGTCGTCACGTCATGCACACCAATTGAAGATAGTTTCTGGGGTATCGGATGTACAATTTAGACTGGGGCCTCAGGATTTACCGTTATGATCTCGATATATTACGGAGATTGGAATACATTTTCAAAATGTCGAAAAATTTTTATTTAACATAACAAACAGTAAGCAAGAACGTCATTTGTCATTGTATGGCGTTATTTTTTTTTTTTTTTGCCACGGCGCATTTGCGATTACGAGAAGAAAAAAACCCTACTTTTATATAGAGTAAAGTTTGCGGTGCATGTGTAACTTATTCAAACGTAATATAGGTTTATCGTCTTAATCATTGATTTAATTCGTAGATTTTGTTGCTGTGCATAATTTGAATTTTGGATATACGAGCGATTGCATGACCCTATTTAATGATTTCATTTTTTTATATCTAGTTTCATCAATGTGCATTAAAAAAAAATGATATTACAACTTTATTTTTTATTTACATTTACATGTATTTTATTAAACATATGAAGTGCTATTCGTACGTTTGTTAAATTTCTTTGCATGCAAGAAACACACCACATCGATCGTGTTTTAGTATTGGTAATATAAAACATGATTTCATATATATATTTTTTAAAACTACAGACCCTAAAATGTACTACTTCACCACACAGTTCAACCGAAGCGCCACAGTTTTCACGAAACGCTGCACGGTTTGCCCGACGCTAAACGGTTTGCAAACCGCTTTTGAAATTTAATTATTCACAGATTTTATAGGGGTGTCATGTTGCAAGTTTTGAATTTACTGAGTGGTGTAAATACGTTGTTAATTTTGTATGTACACCCACCGAGAATAAAATTCAAAATTTTCAACATGACGAGGGATGCTATGCAATCAAATAATTATTAATTTCTTCTTTGATCATACTAATCGCGTAGAAGAATATTTTCCGTGCATAAAACCAGAAAAAAATCAAAACTACTAGAAGATACGTACGCCTAACGAAATAAAAACGAAGTTTCCGCAGTGTATCACTGTAAGTTTTATTTTTTCCTTTTTAAAAATTCTAAACATTGTATTGGAAAGAACAAAATAAATAATTAGATTTCAGACCCAACATCTGTATACTGTGTATATTTCCTAGCTTAATTGCTTGGACAAATTAATTGTAACATTGTGATTAAACATCTTTGTATTTTCCGTTAAGAGGGTTTATAAGAGTAAATGATTACATGTAAAGTCGTCTTTTTTTCTTCTCTCGCATTTCAGAGAATATGAACAGGATGTTTTTCACTCTATTTTATTTTTGTGGCTGAATTTCCTATCATTCAAAATTGTACTATGCAGCTTAAAATAGATTAATACCTATTGGCCGTTGACATAACAAAGACGGTGACCACCCAATGAAATCAAATACCAAAAGATAAACAGGATGAGTTAGCAGATGTCTGAGGTTTTGTGTGATAACTGTACACAATCATGATGTTAAAAAATGCATGCGTTTTACAACATAACAGTGTCACTTATTATAGTTGATTTGGATTGCCTATGAAAGTCATAATTTGTTAGCCGTATAAAACATGTTGACGGATTGCGTATTTGAATATTGTACCGATACGGAAACGATATAGACATTCTTAATCGGCAGCCTCCGTTTCAAATCTGTCTTATTCTTTTGTTTGTTGAAAAAGAATACAAGTTTGATTAAAAGATTAGGACAGTGTTAAATTGTGTTCAATGAGTTGAATGTTTCTAATGAATTCTCATTAACCTGATGAAACATCATACACGGTTATCGCAAGCTTTACGCGCCTGATGTGACCAGCAATTCACTACTTCGCTGTAATCGTAACAAATACTTCTTCGTGCAGATATTTTGCTGAATAAAAAGCTTAAAATTTTAAATTTTAACTCTCAAATTACAAGTTCTCAATCGTAAAGTACTAGACAAAAATCAAATTACAGGGAAACGGGAATATGCGTTATAGTACATGTGCCATGATTGCGAGGAAGGGGGTTAACATCGCGTGTTGTCGACATGATCATTGTAGAACACAAATTTTGTTCATAAAATTATTATTTTTGAAATATGTTGGCAATTTTTTTTTTGTATTAAATATTAATCATCATAGCAATACGTGTGATTAAATCGTGTATTTTTTTAGTGTTGAGGTGTTTTACGCAATGGGTTATTGATTTGCTAGAAGAGTGCGTTTCTAATCTACAAAATAGCCCCTTAAGATAGACCCTGTAAAGTATAAAAGAAGACTAATAAGAAATTTCTTAAAGCGTTACCCTAATCACGTTTAAAGTTTTAAAAAGCTTTACCCTAGTCATGAATTTGCTTTACCCTAATCATAGTCGAAAGTTTTCCTTGCTTTTTCTCTATAATAAGGAAAGATTCTGCAAAAGTTTTACAATTGTTACGTTTATACACTTTAAATCTCGTAAATTTATTTATTTATTTAGTCATAAAACCCCGACAAATGCGTAAATTTAGTGTAAAATAATCGAAGCATACTTCCCCATCGCCATCTTGGACTAGGGTAAAGTGCGTTACCCTAGTTCGTTTCTACACAGTGACTATATGACTCTGTCGAAAAACATAATGCAAAAAACTGATTGTCTTATGTTAAAGATTTTTTATGCAATCTGGGTATGTTTAAATTGTGGGAAAAACAAAAAATAACAGCTGCAGATCTCATTGTTGTCAAACAACGTATTTTTGACCAAGCTACGCAGTATATTTTTTCTCAACTAGATATTTCTAGTAAATGGTCTTATTTCAAATACTTAATTGCAACACATAATTTACTATTTAATTTAAGGAAACCTATTCCAATCAAAAATCAAAAGTCTATTTCAAGATTCAGGTTGTCTTCACATCAATTAGCAATAGAAACAGGTCGATTTCATAATATTGAAAGACACAATAGAAAATGTTTTTTACGTTCAAATTCTATTGAAGACGAATTTCATTTTATTTTGATATGTCCCATATACAAAGGCTATCGTCAAAAATACATTAAGCCTAATTACTGGGGAAAACCTTCAATGTCTAAACTTTTGGAGCTTTTGTTGAAAATGTAGAATAACTATGTAATTTGGGTAAATTTATTCACTTCAGCTTTAAAATAAGACAAGATTTACTGACTGTAAATGAGTTGTTGATATCATACATGTATGTACATTTCTGTCACTGTTAACCTACCTGTACGTGTATATTGTTTGTACTTATTGTACTGATAAGCTGTACAGCTTAAAGTTAATAAAGAACTGAACTGAACTGAACTGAACTGAAATACGTTTGTAATAAAACACCAATTTCCGATACAACAAAGTGGTCACACCTGTGCCAGTCTGCGATAGTCCTTTTTTCGCATTCAAGGAACGTTTTATGAGCTTATTGGTATCAACCATAGCATTTGATACAATAACATGTGTATTATTCGACTATTTGTAGAGAACTATCGATTATTCATTAGTAGTGTTTTATTCAATTTCATATGTATTACTACAATGTATATCAAATTTAATATATGTTCTTTATTTATCTCTTTGTTCATTACGTGGTTTTTTTGTTGTTGTTGCAAATTTTGTATTCAATCAATATGTTTGCCATCTAAATATCATCTAATTATCAATCAACCCCCCTCTAAATAGAAAATTCTACCCAACCAAAAACAGCAATAGAAAAATACGTAACAATGGGAATATTATAATGTTAAATTTTATTTTCTTGGTAATAAAAAACTAACTACTCGACATTGGATGAACACACTAAGGAGTACAGGTGCTAGATTTGGTCAGACACTGCTTAGCAATATCGTCCCAGTACGTGGTCAGTGGACAGCGACGGAGGAAGGCGCCATCCGGGGCACAGGAAATAAAGTGGTCACACCTGTGGCAGTCTGCGAAGTCGCCATCAGAAGGACAGTCCTTGACAGAGTGAATGTGGTGGCAGCTTCCGGTCTGTGTTCCGGTTCCGGTGCTTGGCATGACTGAATATAAATATAAACATGATAAGTATTAATTCCTGATTATTACTCGGTAATAACACAACCATATATACTGAAATAGATAACAAGTACAGATGTGATACATACCTCCCGAACCGCGGCACATTTGGAACTCCTCGCCTGTCTTCCATCTACTGTAAGTGTCACAAGTCAGTGATGACGTACGACTTCCGTCGTCAAGGGCGTAACCATCGTTACAGGTTTGGGTGCAAATGCTGGTGGGTGGATTGGTTAGAAAGAAGATTATTTACAATATTTTATAAAACCTTAAATAATACTTGTACTTGTATTCTCGTAGCACAATACGTAAGGCTAAATGTTTCTTAATCTAGTCTAGTAAACAAAAATTGATAAAAAGAAGGGTATGATTAAAGAAATTATTTTATTATTTAGATAAAGCATTTTATTGTTAGAGGAAAAGATGGAGATTATAAATAAAACGAAAATAACGCTTTGAAAAAATTGTCGAGCACAGGTACCACACTATTAATTTGTTTTGGCCCTATTTCAAACGAAATCAAATAATTTGTTTACAGGTAGGCACTTACAGCTGTGACGGTTTGTAGACACATTTCACTTTGGCGTTTGCAGCAGATCGAATTGGTGTGCACATTGTCGCTAAGAATGGATCTAAACAAACACAAAAATTCTCACGGAAATTAATACACTTTTTGCATGATTTAAGGTGCAATATTCAATACAGTGTAAATGAATATTCTACCATCGGGTACTGATAGGCTATTTGGTACAATGGTACTTTTAAAAATTGTATAGATTTAAAATGGTCTCTTTGCCATCCCTTTCCTTGAAAAATATATTAGTACATACTGCAGTACTGATTTGAAACTGAAAGGAACTGGATCGTTATGAAATATTACAAACAAAAGACTGATCTTACCTAGATGAGGGGGGTTCAACCCAAGCACGCTAAAAAGTAAAGCATCGCTGCCAAAAACGCATGCGCCGAGAACTACAACAGAAGAAAATCAACCCGTCGTTAAGAGGACCAAGTGTCGAACCTTAAGCAAAACCTAATAGGAAAAAATTATACATGAATACCAAGCAATAACAAAAAAAGTTGTAAATTAAATAAAAAAAGTGAAAACTGATAGGCTAAAGACCAAAAACTTCAAATTTTCAAACATAAAAACATATGTTAGTTATGTATATCAAACACAATACGAATATCAATGCCGAAAAGTCATGTCCTTAAGATGATAACTTTTTAATAATGCTTTAATAGTTGCACAGTGTTACTATCTTATTTTCGTGTTTTTTTTTAAATAAATTTATTTGTTTTTAAATTGCGAATTTATATTTCGACCAACCTTCAAATTTTGCATCGTACCAAGTGATAGCTATTGTTTTTTCAGCTCGTTATTTCAATATAACGGTACTTAATTTTCAGCAAGCTAATCCCTTTTTCTGTTCTGTAACGTTACTCTAGTTTACAGAATATGATATGTTTGGGAAGGAAAATGAGGTGTAGTAAACATCTTCCTGTAATCAATTAAATGGTGTACTGGTAATTGTATTGTGTGGTTGTCTCCTCCGTGTTCACATTTTAGATAAATGAATCATCTCATGCTTGTGTCATGCATTGTGGCAATCCACTTTGATGAAATACGCATCTTGAAAAAAAAAATAGAAATGCGTTGATTTCGACTTAAATTCAGTTATATTTTCAAAGTTGATTTGGTCCTCTGTTTTAAAAGTGCGTTGCCACAATGCGTGACTGACTCAAAACATGAGATGATTCACTCAATGCAAGAAATGGTACATACTTTAATGTCTGTTTATATTGGAAAAAAATGAACACCAAGGACGGAAAACGGACAAGAATGTCAAATTTGGACGACGAAATTTCATTAATTTTTAGGGAAAAGAAAGATACATACGAATTAGGATTTCAGGAATTTGTGATAATAATTGCCAAAATGTGGACGAAAAGAAACCCAAAACTGGTATTAGTATTCAATAAAACTATTTTGAATTAGGTGCATGTGCATACGTACATGTATGGTTTAAACATGGCTCACGGGTTCTTTCATCCACACTTACAAAATTCAAATGGCTTGACTTTTTTTTAAAGTCCTTAGGTAAGAAAACCTGTTACAATTTGCCAGAACCTTTTACAGTTCAGTATCGCTTTGTAATGAATTACATATAGCTATTTAGTGTAAAATATTTTGATTAAATATTTAGTATTCTTAACAGATACATACATTCCTCCAACTAGCCTTAATTCACTTACTCTCAGAACTGGTAACCTGCACTCAAACTGCACGGACGTATCAGATTCCTGTCAAGTTTTAATTATTTGAAAAAAGCTAATATTCGTCACATTTGAAATATTAAAACGATTTACCTAGTAATAATTCAATGTCAAATATTATATTTTTTCATTTTAATTTAATTTTGCATGTGTATTGGTGTTAATAGAAGCGTGGGAGGCTCATGATTCAATGTTATTTGATTAACAAACACCCGTGTGTGGATGCGACAAATATCTTGACAGCGTTTTTTGGAGATCACGATCCAGAAAATTTAATTTACAAACATCCGTATGCGTACTTATAATATATAAAAGTTTGGATTAAATAAAAGAACGTCAGGGTACTTTTTCAGCTTTTTAGGTCTTTAAATTCAATCGGTACGATAGAATAGAGAAAGTATTCTTCACACTGTAAATTAGTAAAGGTATTTTAATATCACTAGGAATTCATACCTGTAAGTGCAGCCAGCAAACCTGCCATTTTGTCTGTCCAGTGTAAGAGTACAAATACCAATACGGTGGCTCAGTCCTATGGTAGCTGGTTGTCTTATCTTTGATGGGGTTCTAACTTCTTAGATATTGATAAGGCAGGACCGGCGTATCATCCGATATATAGGCTATCGGCCTGTTCTGTTTTACACCGTAATACTTATATCACCTGAAAGATAGGTGCTAAATAGTTTTTAATGTCCGAATTTTGAATATAGAGTGTTGAAATAGAAATGTAGAGTGTTGAGATAGAAATGTAGATAGCGCTTGATTTAAAGAAATATGCTAGTTCTGTTCATAAATATGATTGTCCTTTTGTCTATTATTATTGTTTTTGTGTGTGTGTTTCTTTTTATTTTATTTTATTTTTTAAATTGTTTTTTTCTTTTTACAATTTTAAAAGATTCTTTTATGAATACATGTACTATTAATAAGAGAATTAAATAAACTTAAAAGTGTGCAATGCAACTGTTATATTATAAATTATTTTGCTGACCTACTGAATTGAATTGTCGTTATCAAAATACAAAATTAGTCACGTGCCACTATTCTACCGCGTGGAAAAGAAACTTTTGAAAAACGATATCCTTATTTAGTTAACAGTAGTCCTGATATGAACAAAGGAAGGTCCGAAAAATTCACAGCTAAAATAATGCGATTATGTTTACAAGACTACCCAACACTTATTCTATTCATGTTCAGATAAAATCTATTTCTGAAAAGTAGATTATTACCAGTTTTTTTCTGTTAAAAATGAATGTATTATAGTGTACTAAACACTCAAACTTATGCATCACGCCTCTGTAATGAATACTTCATACTGATAGATCCACGTGTCGGACCGCTCCAATTAATGAATTGTTCTATCTCGAACAGAGGACATTTTATGAAAGGAATGTCCTCCTTATATTGGGATATTCTTTTCATTTGGTTTAAAATAGTAATATTTGTGCAAAAAAAAAGAAATTTTCTCCTTTTTCGACCGGTTTTCATCCCCCGCGAATCCAAAGCCTATGCGTGCATTTTAAGAAGCCTCTGGTGCGATGTCCTATATGTGGCAAAATTATTTTGGATTTTAAACTGTGATATATTACTAGATATATTAAACTCTCTTGGTAAATTTTTACAAAAGGCATTACCTTAATTTGTATTTTTAAGTAAAATATTGGTTTTCAATCATTACTGTAGCTTTCAGTATGTATGCCGTAGACAGACTATTCGTTACAGTAAGATCTGTTCATTTACTGTAGCTATCAGTATGTATGCCGCAGACAGACTATTCGTTACAGTAAGATCTGTTCATTTACTGTAGCTGTCACTATGTATGCCACAGACAGACTATTCGCTACAGTTTGATCTGTTCATTAACTGTAGCTGTCAGTATGTATGCCGTAGACAGACTATTCGCTACCGTTTGATCTGTTCATTTACTGTAGCTGTCACTATGTATGCCGCAGACAGACTATTCGCTACAGTAAGATCTGTTCATTTACTGTAGCTGTCAGTATGTATGCCGCAGACAGACTATTCGCTACCGTTTGATCTGTTAATTTACTGTAGCTGTCACTATGTATGCCGTAGACAGACAATTCGCTACAGTAAGATCTGTTCATTTACTGTAGCTGTCAGTATGTATGCCGTAGACAGACTATTCGCTATAGTAAGATCTGTTCATTTACTGTAGCTGTCACTATGTATGCCGCAGACAGACTATTCGCTACCGTTTGATCTGTTCATTTACTGTAGCTGTCAGTATGTATGCCGTAGACAGACTATTCGCTACAGTTAGATATGTTCATTTACTGTAGCTGTCACTATGTATGCCGAAGACAGACTATTCGCTACCGTTTGATCTGTTCATTTACTGTAGCTGTCACTATGTATGCCGTAGACAGACTATTCGCTACAGTTAGATCTTTTCATTTACTGTAGCTGTCAGTATGTATGCCGTAGACAGACTATTCGCTACAGTTAGATCTTTTCATTTACTGTAGCTGTCAGTATGTATGCCACTGACAGACTATTCGCTACCGTTTGATCTGTTCATTTACTGTAGCTGTCAGTATGTATGCCGTAGACAGACTATTCGCTACAGTTAGATCTGTTCATTTACTGTAGCTGTCACTATGTATGCCGTAGACAGACTATTCGCTACAGTTTGATCTGTTCATTTACTGTAGCTGTCACTATGTATGCCGTAGACAGACTATTCGCTACCGTTTGATCTGTTCATTTACTGTAGCTGTCACTATGTATGCCGTAGACAGACTATTCGCTACCGTTTGATCTGTTCATTTACTGTAGCTGTCAGTATGTATTCCGTAGACAGACTATTCGCTACATTTATATCTGTTCATTTACTGTAGCTGTCACTATGTATGCCGTAGACAGACTATTCGCTACAGTTTGATCTGTTCATTTACTGTAGCTGTCACTATGTATGCCGTAGACAGACTATTCGCTACCGTTTGATCTGTTCATTTACTGTAGCTGTCACTATGTATGCCGTAGACAGACTATTCGCTACCGTTTGATCTGTTCATTTACTGTAGCTGTCAGTATGTATGCCGTAGACAGACTGTTCGTTACAGTTTGATCTGTTCATTTACTGTAGCTGTCAGTATGTATGCCGTAGACAGAATATTCGCTACAGTTTGATCTGTTTATTTACTGAAGTTATCGGTATGCTTTAGAGAGAATGTTCAGTACACTCAGATACGTTAATCTAATGTAGCGTGTCATAATGCTTGAATCGGAAGTTTTCTACTACAGTTAGAACAGTTTATTTGTTGTATCGTGTACATTGTGTACTACAGTTAGAACAGTTTATTTGTTGTATTGCGTATATCAATGTGTACATGTAAGTAAAGTACATTGATCTACAAAACATTGAGGTATTCGAACGTTGTTAATATTTTGACGGGAAGCAAAGATCAAAGGAAATCTGGGGAGTTTTCCCATACACAATGCTCAAAAGCTGTTCAAAAAAGTCTTGTAAAGAAACTTATACGATAGAGAATTGTATAGGATTGAAATTAGGTTGTGGGTTTTATTCTCAGCAATTTTCTTTGATAGATATCTTCTTACCACCCTAAAGAAGCTCGTTTCATGAGGGGTGGGTGGGTCCAAGGTATATTTTCAGGGTGCTCTGGAAACTTTGTATCTCTGAAAATCCCATAGAATCCCCGACTTCTATAATAATCCGCACGCGCACTTGCTTGATATCCTATAGTGGTACTACATGGTCCATTTTGTTGTTAACTGAGATAAAATGTCCACTTCCGATTACAATATTAACTTCCGATTTGTGCTTACTAATCCATAATCAGTGTGACTCAACCTTTTTGAACTGTTTAAGCCTGAATATTATACGATCAAACAATGTGGTTAGTACTTCTTCATCTTTTCATCTCAAACTTCGCCTATTTGTCAGGTAAGATAATAATTCACCGTGTCTATTACGAAACAATATCATAAATAGCGCGTACTAATCCCCACTTTTAACTGCCTCCATAGAAGGAATTTCTTCGTTTAGAAAATTGATATAGGAAATGATATGGTAGAATATAAATGGAGATAATGAAATGACGAAGTTTTAACAGTTTAAATAAAATTGATGCTTTTTTAGGATAATAGATTCGTTAGCGTATTGACCATTGCATCGGGTTCAGTATTCGATACAATCTAAGATATCCACGATTGAACTAAACGGAGAGATATCCCGAGACTTCAAAATCGTTAAACTACTTTGGTTTAATATAAGGTTTGACCTATTTTCTTCTACATGACGACTGAAATGTCGGCGATATCCAGTGGATTAATAAAGCCCCTTTACAGTGAGTTTAACAGTTAACAGCTTTGGCAAAGATAGATCGACGCGTCAAGTAAAATCGAGATAATTCGGACAAGCTTCTCCATAGCCGCAGTGTTGGAACAAGTATTCCTTTTAAAGGAATGATCGGCAATAATGATATATTGATAGCTAGAAGCAATCAACATGATCAGTTTGATGTAAAATAATAAAAAAAAGTACTGTATTTTTACAAAATATAGAATATTTTGAATCTGTACACCATAATTTCATTATTATAAACCGTCAACAAATTTAATTTTGAAATAAATTTGGGGAAAGCCGTTGGTAAACTCCTTGTCTAATTTTATATTTTTAACGTAATTATTAAATGTTAATGTATCTTCTTCTTCAGAATACTGAGTAGGGCTCTTCAAAGAGCATTAACACGTATACAAAGAAAGAGTTGTATTAAAATAATTTAATGCGACTGAAAACATAACTTGCTATTGAGGTCGCATTATAACGTAACCTTGTTTATAAATCAAGCCGTCTTCCTATCTACTATTATGCAACATCAATAGATCGAGGTCAGTTCATGGAGCATCCTCTTATGATTGAGGTCAGTTCATCGAGGTCAACTGCATTACTGAATGAATCTTTCGATCGAAATTCTTACGCGTGAGACAAAATGTGCATTCTTGAATTAACAGGTCGAACTGTATTTTATGTAAGTTTGCATCTCTTAAGGTAAATGAATTGAAATAAAACCGAGTAAAATGTTATATAAATACTAAACCAAACTTCAAGTTTTTATAAGAACTACTAATGCAAGCGGAATGTGTGCGCACGTGGAAGCATTTGCCGGATGCCTCATATGGAAACAGTGATCGGCCGAAGCCGATCACAAAAAAGTAATCAGGTGATAGTCATTTGATATAACGTATTGTTTTAATGATACACAATAGTTTCAACAACCAAAGCATTCATGAAGAAAACATGAACATGTAAACAAATTGTCATTGATCAGATAAGAATCTTTAACAGATACTTGAAGTCAGAAGATTAAGCATTTTTAATGCTGATTATTTTGATTAATAAGCATTATCGTTCTTTGAAGAGCCCTGCTCAGTATTTTGAAGAAAAAGTACTATACAGAATAATGTGTAACACGGTTGTACTTTTAATCAGAAAGTGCGTGCTCTAAATCCTTGTCCTACTTATAAACATCATTTTTAACAGCAGCACTGTTCATAGATCATTTTTTTTACAGCTTTATCATGTAGCATTCTTATATATTCCTATATTTTGGAGTACTTTTGTGCGAACTCAACGCAATCCTGATTAAAATGAATAATGGTCATTTGATATTGGTGTGAGAAACCCCTTTGATTGGATTAATTTCATTTCATTTAAAAAATATTGTTTTAAAAGGCCACCTTGGGGAAATTTGAAAAGTGGCCGCATAAGACAATTGACCTTTAGTTCCAATTTCCAATTTGCATACAGAACAATGTAAATCAATGTATAAATACAAATGCATCAAAAGACATGTTTTATTATAATTACAGATTTATTAACGTATGTTTTTTGAACATGTTTTAATGTACATTATTTATTTTTCATCTTTGTATAAATAAAAGTTTTAGGGCTTCACTTGTAATAATGGCCCTGTGACAATATTCTACGAGATGTCGCGTCAATGAACTGTTGAACCACCCCAACAAAATTCGTTTATATCCTCGTTCCCCGTTACATTAGACGTTGCTTCAGGACTTTCAGGGTCGACATTGATTTCATAATTTTTTTTATACGTGTACTTATTTTTAAAATGTTGTTAATTTCAGTTTTTCAAACTTGAAACGTTTCCGCTCTCTTTCGATATGACATCCCCTTTTTATCTAACTCAAGAACTTTCGTTATTTTTTACTTAGATACTTTCCTCTTTACGTCTTCATATGAATAAAATACAAAGAAGGTAAACATATTTCATCGTACTTGATTTAAACACATATAAGGTACACAATAATTATATAATTACCCAAGCGACTCCATGTTTTCATAACGATCAAAATTAACGGGATCTGTAATCAACTAACTCGAGTGAAATATCACTTATATACGTGACAAAATGGTGGACAAAAAGGCCGCTAAATACAGTGCAATTACGTGGTCAGTAAGTAAATTGGGTGGCCGCTGGCCGCGTTACGCGAGTGGCCGCTTATTCCAGGGCAAATAAGGAAACTCGTCGGGGGTAACAAAAAGTGGCCGCTAATCGGGGGTGACTGCTGATTTCAAGTGGCCGCTAAGACAGTTTTGACTGTATGTGTGATATACATGAAGTAGCGGTATATATTCATTTCTGTGGTGCGTAGAATCATTTATAGTGTCTTCCCTGATTTTGTTATAAGTTTTTGATTACATCTTTACCAAGCCACTTTAATAAGACATAATTTGTGTTCCAAGAAATTTTTGCTTTAAATACTGTTTGATAGTATAATAATCGTACATGAGAGAGAGAGAGAGAGAGAGAGAGAGAGAGAGAGAGAGAGAGAGAGAGAGAGAGAGAGAGAGAGAGAGAGAGAGAGAGAGAGGAGGGAGAGAGAGAAAGAGAGAATGAAGAAAGAGAGAAGAAAAAAGAAAGAGAGAGAGAGAGAGAAAAAGAAAGGGAGAGAGATGCGTGTGTGTTAGGTCAACTCAACGTACATTTTACTTGTAATTTACATATATAAGATAAATTTTAATTTCCATATATAATGAACCTTTTCAGTGAGAGTCCACATGCTACCCCTGTCAACCAAATAGGCCGCGAGTTGCACCACGTGCTCCTTCCATGATGATATTGTTTTTCAAGTTTTCCATTGTTTTTCAAGTCGAAAAAAAATGGAAATGTGTACTATGTTTAACAAAAATTATTTAGTGTGGATGTAATATTAAAATTCTCATTCTTATACTGCATGTGTGAAGTTTGAACACTGCGTTGTTTAAACTCTCTTCCCCCCTCTCTCTCTCTTTGAATGTATTATTAAAGTTTTATTTGTACGAGTTCATTTATTTTAGACATTGATATCGATCGGTTCAAACTACGGTGCTATTTCACAGCACACATATAAGATTGAGAAATAAATATTAGCAAAAAGATTTTTTTATCTCATTGATCTATTTGATAAATCATTATTTTTCGTACATTAAGTTTTCACCTCCGAGTACTTTTGATTCTACACGTCTTGTACAACTTGTAGATTTACGCGGTATGCAGAAATTATGACGTAATACACATTAAACTAGGGGATTCCCCTAATAACACGTACTGGTACACGTACACGTTCAAATGCTTAACCTCTCTATTATCTCGTTATAACGACTTATTATCCCGTACGTACGACATATCATCTCGTTTAGTATTACTTAGTATACGACTTAGTCAATATTTATTTTAACTTGCAGCAATACGCTTTCGTAATTGTTGCCATGCCTAAAAGCAAAAAAGAAAATCAAGACAAAAACCCTATAAAAAATCAATAATGATATATTTAGATGGTATACTTTTACTGTAACACATAAGATATTTTTGTCAGTGCTTGTTCCAGACAATATGGGTATCAACAAAGATGTTAAGTTTATACGTTGCCAACAAGTTTAATAATAGCAGTGGGTTTTATTTAGAAACTTTTTTGCAAGGTTCACTTAGACTCCCACCCCCTACAGACATACCATAATACCATACCTTCCTCCCCCCCCCCCAAAAAAAAAAAACCCCAATCAAACACCTTTACAAATATTTCATGTAAACCAACTTAAAAAAGCACAAAATTTCCCCACTTTAAAGCAATTTAAAGTTCAACAGACTTTAATTGATTGCCTGAGATATTTGGTTACACGTTGATCGAACCTATTTCCTTTTTGGTATCCCCCAGCTGTTTCCTACGTGGACCTTGTGGTGAGGACACCAATAATCTACGGCAATGAGAGTCTCTCCGTAGTTTGTGAGCCCCATGCTGCTTACAAACGAAGCATAGCAAGCATTGAAATGATTCGTGTGTATGTGGAATGGGATGGGGCCAAACTGGGGTCCATGCAATCCAAGTTGGCCAGGATCATGAGAAACAACGGGTCAGATGTCTTACAGAGAGGACCGGCCAAAACCGACAGGTACACAATCACGGGTAAGTTATTTAAATGAAGAACTTTTATAGTTTGACTAAATGACATCATATCTGACCCTTATGTGACTCTTTTATATTTTGACTAAATGACATCATATCTAACCCTTATGTGACTCTTTTATAGTTTGACTAAATGACATTATATTTAACCCTTATGTGACTCTTTTATAGATTGACTAAATGGCATCACATCTAACCCTTATGTGACTCTTTTATAATTTGACTAAATGACGTCATATCTAACCCTTATGTGACTCTTTTATAGTGTGACTTAATGACATCATATCTAACCCTTATGTGACTCTTTTATAGTTTGACTAAATGACATCATATCTAACCCTTATGTGACTCTTTTATAGTTTGACTACATGGCATCATATCTAACCCTAATGTGACTCTTTTATAGTGTGACTTAATGACATCATATCTAACCCTTATGTGACTCTTTTATAGTGTGACTTAATGACATCATATCTAACCCTTATGTGACTCTTTTATAGTTTGACTAAATGACATCATATCTAACCCTTATGTGACTCTTTTATAGTTTGACTACATGGCATCATATCTAACCCTTATGTGACTCTTTTATAGTTTGACTACATGGCATCATATCTAACCCTTATGTGACTCTTTTATAGTTTGACTACATGGCATCATATCTAACCCTTATGTGACTGTTTTATGTTTTGTTAGTTTATAGATATCTGACCCTTGTGTGATTGTTTTCCTATCCGCCTCTGTAGTAATGTGTCCAGCGCGTTGTACTGTACATGTTTACATTGTCTGTAGAATTGATTAGAGGTTTGCTACTGTAGAAATGATATAAAGTGGACCAAATAATCATAGAAAACGATATTTTATGTTTATCTTTCAGGTAATTTAAGCACGGTAGACGCGGCCTATCTAAGAGTGCACGTGAGCGCCAGTGACGTCATGTGCTCTGACAGCCGGCTCTTCCGGTGCCAGATGCAGTTTATATTTAAGAACAGAACAAGGGGCGATGATGTCACCGACAAGACCACATGTGTCCAAGGTACTCCTCGGAAAACAACTTTATAGTTTTAAAAGATTCACAAAACCTTATTTTTCATTATGACGTTACACAACGTTAGCGCGACATCATCATTTTCTTACGAGAACCAAAAAATAAAAATGCGTTGAATATAATTGATGTATACTGCACAGAAAAAAATAACATACGTTTGTGAAGAGAAGAAATAATTCTCACAAAATTTTCAACATAATATTGTGTTTGATAATTAGTTTTAAGATTTTATCATTTTGATCTTCAGATCAGAAGTTGAAGTTTTATTTGCAAAACTAGCGACGCATGAGTACGTTTCAATTTCTTTAGTTCCTAATCATGGTTTTAGAAAGAACAGTCCAAAAGGACCCTCATACATTATATAACAAAATGTGACCTTTTAAGTCTTAAATTTTTTTTATAACTTGATTACTTGGGGCAGTTCACGCTTAATAAACCGCGAAGTGGTTTATAAAAAAGCGTAAACTATTCCAACACATTTTATATAAGTATAAATTGGGTAGCTATTGAATTCATTCTTTATAATTTAATTGTTTCCCATTAAATGTAGATAAAAACGAACATGTGACCTCTAAAATGACATTTTAAAAATTGTACAAAATTCAAACATAACGTTAGGCGGATTGATACGTTTTTTGACGTTAGTCTTACTGTGACGTAGGCAACATTCTTTATACGATGTGAAATTTTTGTTTTCGGCCAATCATAAAGCGCGTTAACCAAAATTAAATACTGAATTGAAGCTTTTTGCAGTACATTTATTTAATTTTATGTTTCTAAAGATTATTTGTAATTTAAAGGGGCATAGACACGATTTGAGCTCAAAATTTTGAATTTTATTTTTACATTTTTAATGTTTAGAATGGTTAATATGGGTATTTGTAATGCATTTTCAAAATTTGAAAGTCGAATATTGAGTTATAAGCAAGATACAGCGTTTGAAATTCTTTGTTATGTAAACAAAGCTCAAGTCATGTTATTTTTTACATCTGTGTTTTATTGGTATAAATTTCAATCTAATGTTGTTTTCTTCTGTTGATAATATTATTTATAAACACAATTAATATGTTTACCCTGTTTTCCACGAGTCATTTTGTTAAAGAAATGGTATACGTAATTCCATACTTTACATTATTTGTAAACAAATATAAGACTCGAGCTTTGTTTACAATGAGAATGAATTCTTACCTCTGTATCTCTTATATAACTTGAATTCCAGCATTCAAATTTTGGTTAATCATTCAAAATGTGCTAGTAAACCATTTTATATATAAAAAATATAAAATAAAATTTTGATCTAAAATCGTGTCCAAGTCCCTTTAAAAAGAAATGTATGATTTTGCTATGACGGTCAACTTTCTACGTCGATTCCTATTCTGACGTCAGGAAATCCGCGAGGTACTTTAAAATGGGCAAAACCATCCGTCACCTTACCGCATTATTTCTATATACAAAGTAAAAGCAATGCTTCCCAACAGTATTAAATGTTCTACAATCGGACCAAACAGTTTTACTTGAATCATCTAGACATGCCTGATAACATAATTCATTGAACTGTGTGACATATTTAAATTAATTTCTACAATGTTATCTACAGGACCCTGCAACAAGTGTGAAGTTGATCCCCAAAACCTCGTGGAAGGCATTGGGAAACAAACAGACATAATGGAGAAAACTATGAAAGGTACAGATAGCCTAGAGCAATTAAGTATACTCATGTACATAAATGTATTAAATAGATAGTGTTTTTGACGTTAATTACCATGGTTCAAACACAGTAACATTTGAATTTCATTATATGACGTGTTTAGATTGTTAGTTGTTAGAAATATTTCCTCAATATTTCGTCTATGTTGCAGACGTCATTTTTATAGCTAAAATTATCTTTAAACGATAAAGAGCTCCAAACACATTAAAAAGCGAAGGCAAAAGTGCGAAGGCGAGAGTGCGAAGTTGCGAAGGCGCGATACCCCTCGCAACTTCGCACTTTCGCCTTCGCAACTTCGCACTCTAGCATCACCGCCCTGAAAGCGAAATTGCGCGGTCGAAGTGGCCCCATCGGAACACCATATTTTTCTAATATCATGATAACACTTTTAACAATGAAACCAAATAAATTTCCATAATGATTAGAACAAGCCACCCCCATTTTGTTAAATTCATTATTTCGTTAAGGACTACGTCATTTTGACATGTCTTTACCAGTGTCGTAGCATAGATGATAGACCCCCCCCCCCTCCCTAGCATAGATCCACAGGGAAAAACCGGACCCCTGAAAAATGAGCCTGGTATACAAGAAAGAATTAACCCGGGCCCAATCCTCATCCTAGAACATTCATCCACAAAA
Source organism: Magallana ariakensis (assembly GCA_020458035.1). Lineage (NCBI taxonomy): Eukaryota > Metazoa > Mollusca > Bivalvia > Ostreida > Ostreidae > Magallana > Magallana ariakensis. The sequence continues at coordinate 2,241,617 of CM035815.1, read as the reverse complement.
TAATTGTATTATTTCTTAAATATTATGCAGGATCCTGTATATCAAATTCGTCATTTAATATTTTTTTAAGAAAACTATTTAAATCATTATCATTACGTCATACATCATATAATCAAATACATCATACACAAGTTGTGCGCCTTATATTGTTTATACTAAGGATAATCATTTTATAAAGGTTGTCAGCACTCTACCTCAAAGCCTTCTCCAAAAGAAATGCAAATGTATTGAAATGATGGTGCTTTGGTGTTCAATGTATTTGCTAATGTAAAATAGGAGGGATAAATTATTTACTGGCGCACTTTTTTTGGCCTGAAGGGAAAATCTATACCGATTTTGTTTTAAGGGAAAATAATATGCCAGGGCGCTTACCTCTGTATGAGAAAATCTCTAAATGGCCTAATTTATTAAATTATTATTATGAAATAAAAGAATTTGTTCAAATTAATTTAAACCACTTACCACTTTAAGGTACCTCACTACACCCAGACTTATACGTTTTGGAAGTTGATTTTAATCAACTCTTCTATGCAGTTACTCTGGCAAACCGGAAATGAACGGTGTTTGGACCTAAGCACAAATCATCACCACTGACAAAACTTAGTACATGTACTTGAAAATAATTGATAAATTAGATGTAATGTATTCAGAAGCATTGTTTTTCAAGGACACATATTTATAAATACCTTGAAAATAGTCAGATTTTAAATGGTAGGAACGATCAAGTTATTTTTGTTGTCGTATATATTCCTACGCATGGTTTTAATATTGCTTTGATACAATTTGCATAGAATCATCAGACATGTCATCGATTTTAAAATAAATAATAATCAATGAAATCAACTCCCGTCAGTACTCCAGGGACCCGTTTCACAAAGCATACTTAGGACTAAGTTATATCTTAGGAAAGAACTTTTTCCTAAGTTCTTTACTTATCAGTTTAACTATTCCAGTCTTATCTTATGAAATTTTAAGTTTTATCTTAACTTTAAGACAGGTAAATCGATGTCTTAGGAACAAACTTAACATGGCGACTGTTTATTTTATATTGAAATAAATTTCATGCACATTAAAGTTGAACAAAAATACAAGAATACACGAATCATTAGGACTTGTTCACTTTACTTCTTAACTGAAAACTTTAGAACTATCAAAATATACATATATTTCTTCAATTAATTTCTTTGGTGTAGACTTTTAATTTAAACATTTTTATCAGATTACCTGGTCGCACGCGTAGATGGATAGCGGGTATTGTTATAGCTAGTGCACTGATGATAATTAAATTATTCATGCCTGAGAATTACTGATATCTTAAGTAGTGGAATAAATACTAAATTAAAATTTCAAATACAGAATAACGGGATGATTTGTCCTATCCCTCCACGAAATAAGCTTTTCTTTCAAGAAAGAAATTTCAGATGTTTTCTTTGCAGTGGGGTGAGGGGTTGTTTATTTCAGTTTTTGTTGTGAGGGGTAGGAGTGACAGGGAAGTGGTTCAGGTATTTCGATGCTAAATCATCTATGGGAATGCTGTTTCATTCAAATTATTGCCTTTTATCCTCGCTTCCTCTATCAGCCAAGATGCATTTATTTGCGATGTTTCCTTTAAAAAAAATCCCATTCTTATATCAACCATTACAAGAAAACACGTGTTACATTAAACTTAGTTTAAAAGTTCCACATCTTTCCATTTTAAATCCTACTTGTCACTGCATGTGATTATTGTATTCCACTTGGAATTTACCGTAAGATATAGTAAAGTCATAAAATTTGGATATGTCAACGAGTATTTTTAATTTAGGATTATTTATAATGGACCAACTAGACAAAATAAAAATGCACTCAATCATTTATAAAGAATAACGGAAATTCTAGCAATGACCAATGTTTTCAATTGATTCATACTGTCAAGTTTTATATGTACATGTAGCAAAAAACAAGAAAGTAACTGCGATCTCTCAAATATTAATATATACCGTTTTCAAAGAATATACGGGGTTATTAAGTCATTTTTATCTACTCGTGTATGCACGTGAAGGTAAAATATTATACAAAATTTCATATACATGCACATAGGCACTACACTATTTATACTCTATTTACACGTTTTAACTTTTTTACTAATTTGTTTCTAGGTAAATAAGGGAATGAGTTTTTACATTTACTTAGAAAGTTTACATCAATGCTATATGATATTGAACAGAATTTACATGATTGATATAAGTTAAGAATTAACGAAATGATTTAAAGGTGGCTTATAATGTATCTTAAGATAAGACTTTGTCAACTGCGTTATGCTAAGAAAGTTTTTCGAAACAGCTATGACAAATCTTAGGAACTTCCTAAGTTATAACTTAGGCATATCTTAAGTTCTATCTTAGGAAACGTCTTAGGAAATCTTTGTGAAACGGGCCCCAGTACTTTGATTAAGACACTACGTCACAAGATGGCGAGGCGATTTCAAAGTTTTGTTAAAATTTTTATATCGTTCGATTCGGTTGTATACCGTCGTAGCTCAGTGGTTAAAATATTGGGCTTCTGAACCGCAGATCATGAGTTTGAATCCGCCTGGAGCTTTTGTTCATGTTTACTGAATTAAATTTTCGAAAATGTAATTTTTCATCCAAAATTGCACATTTTTGCCTATTTTACTTAAATACTTCTTATTCATTATTATATCTATCATAATCAAGTAATTTTCTGCTGATTTGAGAAAATATTTCAAGGTGTATCGAGCCACCTTAATTAGAAATACCATCACAATTGATTAACTTGATCATTTGCCAAGTATGCTCGAATTAAATGTCATAGTGCCGAATTTAACGTATTTAGACATTGGCGAAGTCATTTCTTCAAACTTATATTTCCTTCCAAAATTGAAATATCTGAAAATTTTGATGCTGTTTTTGAGAAATAGACATCCATATCATATAATTAGAAAAAAAAATTATCTTTGAGGTGGGGCCGATTTTGGCCCTTAACGCCCTAACTCTTTTCCACAGGTTTATAAATGCACTAAACATATCGTGGCATTCTTAGATCCCCTGTTTCTGGCCAGTGTGGGACTTGCTGTGATTGGTTCTCTTTGTCTGGTGGCCGGCCTCACTCTCATTGTCCTATCCAAGACGGGTAGGTCTACACTCATCCGACGGTTTGAAAAAAAATCGAAATAAGATCTTGGAAAATGTAAGTCAAATATACATGTACGTGGATCTGAATGATAGGATGAATTTGTTTTGTATTTGTTTTTAGGACAAAAGGCTAGGTAAGTACTGTTAATGCTATTAAAATAACACCTATTAAGAAATAAGAAAATATATAATTTGTGAAATTAAAAAAACCGACTCTTGCAATTTATAACTCTTTCAGATCCAACGCAAGTCCGACTGCTGTTTGTAATTCCCAAGACAACGCAGCATGCTATGCAGAATTAGGTCAGCTCATTAATATTCATCGACAAAAATATATACATGATTATAAGTCTTTATACAACGAATATAATTAGTGGTTACTTGGGAGATGAAGTTATGTTTTAATTTACATGAATTTATGATTTGTAATCGTTATTCAAAATAGCATCGTATTTTACACAGTTATTTACGAGGGTCAATCAAAAAATACGAAGACTTTTGCCATAGCTATGTTATTTAACGTCATATTATTACTAAATTTAGTAGACATAATTTAGCAACTGTTTTAAACAATTTGAAATAAAAAAAAATTCATATATTCCTTCATTTCTAAGAATTATTTAGAATCTTATTCTGCAAAAATGAGGTCACGGCGCAAGGTCAAACTTTGCATTCCGTAAACAATAAACCATATTATGTTGAAAGTAATATCTCCATAAATTAGGCTTAAAACCAACTAAAATGGAAACCTAAAATTAAAAATTGATATGTTATTCTATGTGCCAAATGATGACGGGATATATAGATTTGTTGAACAGATATCAGTAACTAAAGACATAAAGTCCTCTTTAAAATTTACTAAAAACTGACGTCGCCGGACGTCACGGCGCAACGAAAAGTATAAACAGTATGGATCTAGCTCGGGAAAAAGCCGATAAAAACTGTGAAAATGCTCAGTGGTGGAAAAAATAAGTCAAAAATTATTTTTACATTTGTGTTTAGCTCTAACACGTTTTGTGGGGGTTGTGGTAAATGTATTTTGAACGTCAATCAGTACGAAAGAGAATAGAATATCTGTAAATATTTGATAAAAAAATAAACAATGTCATCTGACATTCAGGGATTGTCTTACTGTAAACGAAGAGACATGCGGTAAAAAATAAGAAAACTTCGAGGAACAAACTTATGATTTTCGAACAATTGTGAACAAATTAGATGTCAAGTGATTTAGTGCCGATTTAAATTGTATGGTGAAAAGCACAAAAGACTCAGGGTGATATAAAGATTGGATATTTCTATTAACTGTGCTTGCGTTATCTTGACGTTATGTTTTCAAAGTTACCCTGCGCCGTGGTGACAAAACATGTTGATTTTAAAATCGGGTAACAAAAATACCTTTTCATCAAATGGAATGAAACTTCGTATATGAATAAAATAAGTACTGTTGCATAAATGAATCTGTTAGTTTTGACTTTAATGAAAAATATATGGTAGACAGCCACATTGCCTTCTTATTTTTTGATTGACCCTCGTATATATCAAATAAAATGACATGAAAATTAAAATATCACTTTTTTCCACCCCCACCTTCAAACTAACACATAATGTATTGAATATATCATTATGTGGTTTTATGGAAAGAATATGCTATGATATTAGAGCAAAAACAAAGATTTGGACAGAACTCTGATTATATGATATTCGCGTATAATATACATAAAGCAATATGAATATAATGTTATTGATAAACTTTTTTTTAAATTCAAAAGGGGGTTGTGTATGGGTGTTAGTATAAAATTAATGTTGCTTCTCTCCCTTCATATAATCGATTAATTTCTTTTAAATTTGCAAATCAAATCAATGACACAATAAAGGGTTTGTTCTTATGTTAACGATAATTTATAAGATATATCACTGATCATGTGTACTTATTTCCAGATGACGTACAAGACGTGAACAGGTGAGAAAAGAATCACAGAATTAAAGAATAAAACACTATGTTTCTGAATTGCATGTATATCCCTGTACATCGCATTTAGTAGAATAGCTTTACATCACATTTAGTAGGATAACTAAACTTGGATGGTCAAAAAATCAGATCTACCTAAATTATTTTTTTTGCTCCAAAAAAACATTGTAGAAATTTTTAATTTCTACAATAAGTAAGTTACATTTATTGTTTTGATTACTAGTATTGGCAAAAAATTATCCAAATGTCCTTGGCTAAAGATAATCTACATAAAAATTTTAAGATGATTTGTTTTGCTATAAACTATTGTTTATTAAAGATAAAATCCATACATTTTATCTTTTTAAAAAAATGGTTATTTACCCATATTTTTATATAGAGCTGTTTTTCTAAAGGATATCAATACAGTCTAAATTGACCACGAACATCGAGACCTCTTAAATAAAAATAGGTCAGCGAGATGTAAATACTTGGACCTATTAATGTTTTATAACATAATATTTTTTAAAATATGTGTGATATTTTGACAAGCTATTTCGTTCCGTACAAATTGCACGTATCATTTTTATTGTAGGAATAACAATGATTACGTGGCAACAATGCAAAGAAAGCAAGAGGAAAATATGTACTCAGCACTTAAGATATAATTGTAATATATACGTCACTGTAATCTTCCAGTGTGAACATTCAAGTAACGAGACCAATTTTGAATTGATTGTACAATAACCGTTATGTTTCATTCTTATGTTTAATTTTGAACAAATATGTTTTTGTGAACAGTTTGAAATATAACATTTATATATATATTTCCTAAATACTATGTTAATTATTTGTAAAAGTATGAAGAATTTTAAATGCAAATGTCTTCCCTTTCCATAAAAATGCAAATTATAAAAGACTACTGTTTATTGATAACACTGCTATGAATATAGAATTTCATAATTTAATGTTCTTCGTGTACAAAGAAAGAATGTAAATATTTACTTTCTACTAAATTTATACACAAATGTTCATACAAACGGCCATATTATACCAGAAAGAGACCGCTCCTGACTAATGATGGTATAAATAATCATGAACGCGCACAGATCCCAAGAACTGTGATGAGGAAATGTTGAATGTCTAAGGTATTTTTTATATAGGTTTCCTTTGACAAGCATCAATAATCTGTCCATAAAAGATCCTAGTAAGAGGATCATGGCCACAGAATTATTGTTTTATAGTCTTACGGACGCGGTTTATAGCCCTCCACGCATGATTGGTCATCGTTGATAGACATGCTCTGTCTGACGGTCCCAGATCGAAATGAAAGATGTCGTCCTGAAACCTGCATTTAAGTGATCTGGAATATTCAACACCGCAGATGGCATGGTATGGCTCGTGAGGAATTTCCAGGTCTGCTTCGGATGTAAGAAAGTATGACAAAACAAAACCAAACTTGGATTTGGGTTTTGCTTTGTGTAATTGACTGCGGTAAGTGTTTACTAAGTTTAATTGGAAACGTGTAAATTTATTTACTTCACCTTTTGATCGAATGATAGTAGTTCACTGGAATTAAATAAGATATTAAGAGTTAAAATGAAATACTAGTAATCATATTTAACATTTTGTCGGTCTCTGAAACTCTCTTACAGCCTTTAGTGGCGTTGACATTCTTGCACCGGAAGTCATAGTTCTACAGAGAAGTGGACTGGAAATAACGTGTAGACCCGCAAAAGATGGCGACACTATTAAGAGAGTGACCAGTATCGTCCTGCTTAGTAACAGGGCCGCGCCCTTCACCAGCAGCGTGTCCCAGGTAGCGCGGGCCGTCACCAGAAACACCAACGAAACCATGCTGACCAAGTACTGGACAGACAAAAGATACAAACTTACAGGTATAGATAAGTACTGGACAGATAAAAGATACAAACTTACAGGTAAAGATAAGTACTGGACAGACAAAAGATACAAACTTACAGGTAGAGATAAGTACTGGACAGACAAAAGATACAAACTTACAGGTTAAGATATGTACTGGACAGACAAAAGATACAAACTTACAGTTAAAGATATGTACTGGACAGACAAAAGATACAAACATACAGGTAAAGATAAGTATTGGACAGACAAAAGATATACTTTCGGAAAAAAGAAACTGTGCATTATTTAATATATGAAAAAACATTTAAAAATTACAATGAACAAATTTTATTTTTTGTAATACTGTTAACACATGTATTCGTAACAACATCTCATAACACATTAATGTCAACGTCGAATAACGTCAATTTCAGCACACTCGAAAGTCACTGTTATTTGAAATTGAATTAACAAAATCAATAACGCGTGTGACCACCATTTGCGTTCACGCATGCTTGACAGCGACGCCTCATTGATGCCACTAAAGTGTTCAGAAATGCTTGAGGGATGTTGTTCCAGATGTTGGTTAAAGCCTGGCCTAAATCAGCCAATGTCAGTGGCTGATTTGGTAAACGGCGTAAACGTCTTTCCATTTCATCTCAGACGTGCTCGATCGGCGACAAATCGGGGGAAACAGCTGGCCAAGGCAAGACATCGACATTCTGCTGAACAAACAAGTCCCTGACTACACGTGCAACGTGTGGCCTTGCGTTGTCTTGCTGCAGAGTGATGTGATTTTGATGTCTCTGTATGAAGGGTATCACATGACGCTGAATAATTTCATCTCGATAGCGTACGCCGGTGAGATTTCCATTGACAATTTGTAGAGGGGTCCTTCCATGTGCTAATATTCCACCCCACACCATAACGCTACCTCCACCAAATTGTCGACGTTGCACAACACAAGCGTCCTTGTAACGCTCCCCAACGCGACGATACACCCTACAACGGCCGTCACTGCTATCCAAATGAAATCTGGATTTATCAGTGAACAGAATATTGGCCCAGTCCTGTAATCTGAATCGCAGATGTCGTGTGCATCACGCTAGTCTGGCGATACGATGACGTTGAAGCAGTACTGGGCGCACCGCTGGACGTCTTGGGCAGATGTTTTGCTCGCGCAGACGATTACGCACAGTTCTTGGACTAATTGGTCGAAGCCCTGGAATGCTACGGGCAGTCAAACTTGCTGTCTAGAAACGATTTCTCAGATGCACAAGTCTAATGTGGTTGTCCTGTTGACGTGACGTCACACGAGGTCGCCCAGAGCGCGGTCGATCCTGGGTGTTGCCAGATTGTTGAAAATGTCTCCATAATGACTGGATGGTGGGGAGATGAACTCCAAAGTGTCTTGCTAGAGTATTTTGTGCCATTCCAGCTTGCAGCATCCCAACAGCACGATTACGTTGGTTTTCGTTGAGTCGTGGCACGACATAGGGGTAAATTGTGTTGAAACTAAAGTGATTTCCTTAGCAAAAAAAGTTTAAACAAATCCTTTACAGTTCTTATTCCAAACAGTATTGGCCCGTAAAACTCGTGTGTACAAATTCAATAAACAACAGGTGTTCACTAACCATGAAAAGGTTCGTGCACCCGGGCGGTTACCATCCGATATTGTCAAAAACAATACCATTATCGATTGTTTAAATTTTATAAATACAAACAATAGATATAGAAAAATTATACTAAATTTTATAATGCACAGTTTCTTTTTTTCCGCTAGTATACAAACTTACAGGTAAATATAAATACTAGACAGACAAAAGATACAAACTTACAAGTAAAGATAAGTACTGGACAGATAAAAGATACAAACATACAGGTAAAGATAAGTACTGGACAGACAAAAGATACAAACAAACAGGTAAAGATAAGTACTGGACAGACAAAAGATACAAACATACAGGTAAAAATAAGTACTGGACAGACAAAAGATACAAACATACAGGTAAAGATAAGTACTGTACAGACAAAAGATACGAACTTACAGGTAAAGATATGTACTGGACAGACAAAAGATACAAACATACAGGTAAAGATAAGTACTGGCCAGACAAAAGATACAAACTTACAGGTAAAGATAAGTACTGGCGAAGATAGCGAAAACTCAAAACTTAAAATTTTACGTATTATCAAAAGAATATTTGAATATAAAGCAAATCTTTGCTTTTATATTTAAAAAAAACTCATTTACCAACTAACCAACTAACCCCTTCTCCTCAAAAAGAATTCTAAAGATGTAGCAGCAAGCTCTAGCGACATATGTGTTAAATTGTACGAAAAATAGTTTGAAGTTGACTAACTAAAAAAGTCATGATCATAAAGTCTAATTATACATTTAGGTAAAACCGGCAACCCTCTCGTGTCCTATCTAAAGCTGACGATCAGCAGAACGGAAGTGTCATGTGAGGACTCTGCGCACTATAGGTGTCAAATGGAAACCATCATGGCGGACGGAAGTGTAAAGACGTACATCAAAGATACGCAAATATCCATATCTGGTAATGTTTTATGTGCATGTGGTAAACGCATAAAATTTTAACACGATTTATTTTTGCCAATAAAAAAACCCACAACAACAAAATAAAACCCAAAACAAACCCTCACCCCCCAAAAAAGCCTCCCCAAATTAATACATAAACGTTGCATGTACGTTGCATTATATATATAATTTACATGTATCAATCAACAATGTTTCTATTTTTTAATTTTTTGATGTTCGCAAAGTTATTTTTAATCTTCCCATTATATTTTTAGCTACCGAAACATTGATTTATGACAGTATGAAAGTTTACCCCCAGAGTCAAAGCAGCACACCATACGGGCAGTACCCACTTAACACTGAACTCACACTGTCTTGTTCAGCGTTAGTCGAAAGTGAAAGTAGAGACTTGACATGGTGCATCTACACTGGATACTCAACAAAAGCAATGGAGTACGATACTGTTAAGAGAAGTCGAATGAAAATGAACAAGCCGTGTGCCTACCATTTACTCAGTGAAATTCAATATGTGCTCAGTGAAAGTAATGTTTTTACCTGGATTATCTGTAAATTTGGTACCTGTGACACCTCTACAGACAAGTCCAATGTGTTTTCTGCCTTCACTTGTACGTATCAGCATCATATATTATTGTTGGTCCTACTCTAATAATTCAACTTTATGTTCCAGTTAAATGAAGTTTACAACTCATATATGTTTTAATATATATATTTTTATATACATAGATTCCTCTACTGGACTCGAATACAAAATTAATAAAGTATTTTTCAGATTCTCAGGGTTATAAAAACATTTCTAACATCGACGTCCTTTTGACCACTTCTGTCCCTGCCGGTGAGTACTATTAATCATATGACTTTAATTGCGCTAAGTGTAGTTACGATTACTCTAAAGCACTTAAACATTAAGAAACATGTAGGAATGCTGACAACCAACCAGCTCGTAACGTACACTTCAACATCGTTACAAACGTAAAGTTATGTGATTGAGTTGATGTTTAATTATCATTTGCCAATTATTTAGATGGCATGATTGAAAAAATATTTAAAAAGGCAGAGAAAGTATTTCAAAAAATAAATCTTAGACCTCGTATAATTTTAATATCTGCAAATTAACAAAAATATTTGAAACTATATTGTTTAGAATGTTAAACATTTTCACCTTGAGCTTTTAACATTTTCGTTAATCTGAAAAATCCACTCTAAATTACTCGATTTCACAGGAAATCTGATTGGAACAAATCAATAGTCCTTAATAGATAGTTTTATATTCTTTGAGTTACAAAACTTTAAACAACTTCTACCTGAGGTGGTCTTAGAGATTCATTAAAATGTTATTCCCGGAAATCTAGTTACTAAAATTGAGACCATGGTTAGTATGAACGAGTAGACTTCTACTAAAATGGTGAAAGTGTTCGCCCCTTGCTCTTGTGACTGTAGAGTTCTGAGGGTGAATGAAATTGGATAGGTGGAGGTGTCTTTTATAATTAAAATGGATTATTGCTAGCGCTCTTGTGCGCAAGCAACTACGTTAGTCTTTTTTAATGGAATACGCATGCTCGACTTCAAGGTATGGCATGCTGGGAATACTACTGTTGTTAAACTGTACCAAGTCAATTTTTATCATCTACACATGTTCTAAAATTTTGTATTTTGTTATTAATGCCAACTGCACCAATCAATTTTTATCATCTACACATGTTCTGAAATTTTGTATTTTGTTATTAATGCCAAAAAGTAACAGTATCTTAGGTCTTATAATGTCAAGATATTTCTTAAATAATAATAAAAAACTAGCTTTTTAAAATAAACTACCTTCAAGCGCGGAAAACAACATCGGATATGTTTTCCGAGCTTGCCGGAAAGGCCCGAGTAGATATGATTACTCCAAAACAGTACCAATGGTTCTTCTTATCTCTTATTTTTTTTTTACCTCAAAATTGAAAGTATTTACAGTAAATACAGAATTATTAAAGCACCGTTAATGAGTAATGCCATTGCCGAATTGAAGCCCACTCTGTGAAATTTACTATTTTGAATTGAGACCTCCCTCCCACCCCATCCAAAACACAATTCCAGTGCCTTCCTATTAATAATTAATCGATTTAAAAAATTAAACCAATGGTTTAGAAATCTACTTTTGTGTTTTAATATGGCTACAGCGCTAGCTTACCACTGTTTTTAAAAGATAAGCTTTACTTAAAGCCGCTTGGTCCGATTATATATCAAATTTTTTGTAAGCTTTTCAACGATGCTTATGCTAAGTATGTGTATAATAATGGACATTGCAGTAGTTTTCCCGGTCAATTAAGCCAAATTTCAATGAAAAAAAAATTATATACAAAAGTTGTTAACAAAACAAACGACATAAAAGGGTATCGCGTTATTTCGCCTCATGTCAAAATTTGCCCCTGACGTCGAGACCGGTATGGTTGTATAACCACTTTGACATTGCTATAAATAAGGGTCATAATGTTCAGGCAAAATAAAAATAACCTGTGTAAATTTCATTTTTTTCGCTGATATTTCTGAAGTTTGCTTTGTTTACAATCGATGCATAACACGCGGGGTGATTAAACCCAATCATTCGGGGGACGAAACCAAACGGTTACATTTTCTAAACATTCCCATGATACATTTTGTTTTGTTTTTTCGTTTGCTCCTGAAGAAATTATTTTTATTTACTTTATTTACTTTGAATATTTCTAACTTTGAAAGAAGACCGATTCTGCTGGTGTAAATAGGAGAAAGTGCCTAACTTTCTAAGATGATTGGTTTGTATAGAAAATTATTTGACCAATAACCCAAAAAATCGGACCAAGCAGCTTTAAATATTTAAATCTTTCTTTTTTCTGTATATATTAAATTCAATTGAACTTACAGTTCTTTCCCTACTTCTATAGAGTTTGCTATGAAAAATGCATTATATTTTTGAAATGTTTCTCTACTCTTATCTTTGTGTAATGAAAACTTGATTGGTGTCAATAAATATTTTTACAAGTCTGACGACAATTGACTACCACAATCCCCATACATTAATACCTTGTAATGGAAAATCCATTTTATATAGTTAAAATGAAATTTCTTCTATTATTTTTGTGAAATTTTAGATTTTATTAGGGATTAACATTTTACTAGCGATATTGTATCTATATCTAAGTAAAGTTTTGATAAGAATATAATGAGACATTAAATACTGAATGGTAATTTTATTTTTTACATAATTTCAGATTATGATCATTTTGAAAACAGTGGCTGAAAGGATATCACCCTCTTACACCCTCCCCAAATGTTTCACAAATTGTACAATATCCTTAATATTAATTAAATAATGTGCAGAATAGCATTAGACATAACTAAACTGCATTTCTATGATCATCCGCAAGGCGTGTGTGTAATGAATTTCCCCTTTATAGACCATTGACCTCTGTCATCTCTAAGTTTTTTTTTGTTTGATTTCACATGCGATCGTTTGATAAAGATTGTACTAAATATAGATTATAGTTTTAAAGTGATTCTTCTATCATTCAAATAAAATGATTTTTCTCTCCTTATCTCTGCCATCCTTTTGTTCTAATGCTTTTGACTTTTGATAGCCATAACGAGATCCTTATCACCTTCTTTGAATTGTTACCTGTGACGTGTTGTTTATCGCCTAAGGTTCTTACATCCTACACATAGGAATAAGGTGCAACAGTCGAAGTTATAATTCATCGGGGCTGTTTTTGTTTATAACAACTGTACTAATTAATCCTGATTGTTTTTTAGATAAACCTTCATCAGCCAGTTCTGCCGAAGTAATTTCTGTAATCTCAATCATCATGGTTCTCTTGCTGATATCATTTGTACTAGCAGCGTTATGGCTGTATAAACACAAAACATCAGCCACTAACAAGAGGATCACACTAAACAATTGGAGAAGTACGAATCTTCTATAATATGTTAACACGTAAACTTGTACAATATTAAAAATAAAATACTGATTCACTATGAACATTGAAGAATCAATATAAAGCCAGAAATAACTAGAATGAACGGCATATTTAATGTTCTAAACAACATGTTTAATCCGAATCAATGCGAAAAGAAATATAATATCCTCCATACAAAAAGAGGTCGACAAATTTTTGTTTTGTTTTTTAACAAATTTGTTTCATGGTTTATAACAGATTACTTTCGAAGTAAGAGTATAGACTCCGTCAGGTATGTGTCTACACGTGTACAAGTCTTCTTTCACTGATAAAGTAATTTAAGAGAACAAACACACTGGCATTTCGTTAATCAATTTAAAGAAAGTCATATTCATATAAAGATCGATCAATCAATTAATGATTTATTTTACCAATGTTTTAATATATTCTGCCCAGCTCTCTATGACCCACGCGATTTCTTATGGTGAGTAAACATCCTAACGTTTGTATTTTCTTTCCTAGTGAAAGCTGTCAAACTGATATATCAACAACGATTACGTCAGAGAACGGTAAGATTGGTGGCTGGAACAGATGAAGGCTCCGATGTGTTTAAGACTGTAAAAGATCAGACAATGATACATCATTAAATGAAAACCATTTATTATCTTTGTCAATATATACAAAACCCACTAATTATAGTATAAGTTTTTCAACACTTTTCTGTATCCCTAATATCAATTAAAGGATATTAACTTCTATGTTAAAAATGATTATTTGTTAAATTGATATTTTTTATCACTTCTAATGACAAACAGCTATTTCGGTTTAGTGTATTGAAAAGATTCGCGGAATACGCACCGTGAACTTAAATTACTTTACAATCGTATAAAAAAGTTCTCTTTCAAGCAGAATTATGATTAAAAAAATAGAAGATAGTTAAATGGCAATCTGAAATTACCTTCAATGTATTTTGTTTTCTTTTGCAGATAGTTCCAGTCAGTAAGTATGAAAAAATGTTACTTTTGCCATAAAGACTTTTGTAAACTACTCTTCTCTCGCAAGTTTATATCTGCGTGATTTTGCTAATTATCAATATTGCTAAAGACAGTATTATTTTTTTCAATCGTAATCATACAAAACTATTCCATGAGAACTTTATTTGCACGAATAAATAGAAACTGCCACCAGAGGTTTACCGTCATTTCAATTTCTAACTATATCAATATTCAAATTAGTCACGAATTTAAGAATGTGTTATAAAATCCGGCAAATTGCATAGACCACTTGTACTTTCTGTAAGCTGATCAACGGTGAGGGTGGGTGTCCATATTGGCGGGTTTTTGCAGTTTTTTTTTCTCCATAGAATAAACAGATTTGAGCTGTAGACTTGGTCAAATAATCAACAAACGACATCCTTTTCAGCTTTACAAAAAAAAAAAAATTAGAAATAAAAAAATCGATATTTAAGGGGATCATCGTAGGGCATATCTTAGAGTGTAAAATCAAATTAATGCTTGTTCAATATTACCTAGATGTAGGCGTCATTTCCACTTCATTCTTAGCCTTGACGCTATGGGAGTAATGGTTAGAAAATCTTTATCACACATCTGAATGAATCTTAATACCATGGACAATTACCATGCCTCTTCTATGGACAGAAATTATATAATCTTTGAACATTCTACAATTCTGTTGCCATTTACCACTTGCTCCTAAAAACAATATATTAATTACTCTTTTATCTTAAAAAATATATTGCGTACATGAATGTTTGTTTTAAGAAAGTTAAATAAGAAAATAAAAAAAGACACCAACAAAATAACTAAAAATACTACAAAAAGGGAGTAGTTTCTGCTTGTACAGATGAAAAGTTTACATGTATGTTTGCACATTTTAGCCGTACAGTCGATCACTCTATTCTCAAATTCATGTCATTGTAAATTTAATTTATATGATATATAACTTATGTTTTCGTGTAGAATAATGTTTACTGCGAGCATGCGATATCGGAGCACAATTATGTTGTTCAAAAACTTTCCCAGTTTCTCTCAAGAGATTCAACTCGTTTGATTGCTTATACGTTAGGCTGTCCAAAGTTAATTCTACGTTTAGCGTAACCCGCGAGCGTAGGTTTAGAACTTAGGTTTTGAAAAAAAACCTAAAAAATCTCTTTGAATTTGATTTTTACCAGTTTGCTTACCGGTATACTTAAATACTGTAATCTGTAGAAATTCAACATGTTTAGAGCACATTATGGACTATAAATCAGATACTCAATGGGATTATCAGAAAACCCCCACTAATAAAGCGATAACATATTTGTAGTTTGAATACTTATTGTATTTGTATTAACAAAAATGAAAAATTTAATAAAACAAAACTCTAATTTTATCGCCCTCCTTCGTTGGTTTGGTTTTTTGATGTGACGTTAAACGTAGAATTAATTTGGGCAGCCTTAGAAATCCCCTGTCATATGTATTTCAATTTATTTTCAAAAAGCCAGAACAAGGGGGCTTGGTGCGATCTTCCGTGATAATGCAATAAAACTCAGGGACTTAAAAACTACCGGCTGTAGAGGATGATTATAAGAGAACTTCATTTAGATTTACAACATTTTATTGTTGTCATTTTTTATGGAGACCTACAAGGAGAAAACCCATTTTTCATTAAACAATTATCTCTTCTAATTTTAAAATACTACTGAGGGTTGATTCCGTTACATAGGAAAACCTGGTTTGTGATTAAGAGGTCTAAACAGTTGACTGAAAATATATTGCCGGGATTTTTTTTGTAAAACTTGAAAACCCTAATACTTACTATGTATTTCGCTCTATAGAATAATCATTATTTTACAAAGGAAGATAAAAAAAAGATGCAAAAAATGAAGCATTTCTTACCATACCTTGTTATAACATGTATATAGTTAGAGCAACATAATTTTTTTATCCTAATGCGCTTATTATACATTCTGACTACCAAGACTCGTAATAATTTTATTTTAATTTAGTACAGAAATAATTCATTTCGGAAATCACATAAAAAATGAAAAATAAAGAAGTATTTTGAATGCTCTTTGTATAATTTATATAGTAGTAAAACTTGTTAGTCTCAAAAGTGTTAAGGTATATATGGCATATTTTGAGTAAAAGTTTTGACATGAGTATGAGTAAAAATATACATTATGCTTCTTATAATTAGACGTTTCACAAACTCTGGGCCCATTAAACATGTTCTGTCTTTAGTTATTTGTTTCTAAACTTTGCTACACGTCTGATAAATATTAATGTGATCCGCCATTTATAACGCCACGGCGCAGGAGTGCGGAAAACCCAGCATTGAAAACACGATGGAAAAACAATTTGTTTACAAATTAGAATCACGTTTTTCATGTCTTAAATTAGATAATTATTATTTCAGATGATACTCGATGCAATATTATTCCGATATTTATTAATGTAGAACGATATAAATTGTAAATTATGTGTAATAAAAAAATTAAGATGACACACGATTTTAGCATCATCGACACGGTAAACGGAGTAAATACCCCTTTCCCTGCGGGATGCATGTACTGAGAGTGTTTATTATAACCGCACTTTCTAAAGAAAGTTCGGGTATATTGTTGTTACCCTGTTCCGTCCGTCCGTCTGTCACGATTTACTTTCTCAAACTGCTCTTGCATCTTATAAACCAGCAAACTGAACTCTTAGAGTTTGATTTGGGGTATCATTTTGTTTTGTAAAAAGGTTTCAAAAATTCTCTGTTAGTGCTGGGGGGTCAAATAATTGGTAAAAAATGACGTTTTTTTTAAAAAAAAAACCTTCCTCCTCGAACTCCTACATTTTCAACAATAGACAAAACATCTTATGAAATATGTTTTGGGGTATCCTATAGATGCCCAATAAGGTTTAGAAAATTTCAATTTTGTCCAGGGGGTCATTTGGTGGCTAAAAATGACTTTTTAAAAATTATTTTTAACAAAAAATCTGGTTTTAAAAACGTCAACATTTTTTGCAGTAGCCAAATTATCTTCTAAAATATGATTGGGGTGTCATTTTGAAGTGTGTTCTCGTTTCAGATTTTTTTTTGACAAAGGGATCGGTAGGCAACAAAAAATGACTTTTTTTTGCAAAAACAATATGGTTCCCATAACTCCTCTTACAACTTTTGGAGTAGCTATGTCATCTCTTGGGATATGATTGGGGCTGTCCTATAGATGTGCAATAAGGTTTTAAAAATTTTAATTTCTTCCAGAGAGTCAAAAAATAGCCGAAAATTGACGTTTATCACTCCTAGAAGAAAACCTAGATCCAGAACTCCTTTTATGATTGAATTAAAAGATAAATACGATCTTCCATTGAGTCGCATGCTGACTGACGTTTTTCATACTAATTGTTAGACCATAATTAATTACCTAATTGTCTACGGACTTTTGCGGGTTTTATTTTCCCGATTTCGACAAAGAGCACACGTCAGCAGAGGATGCTCACTCCTCCATGGCACCTGATCCTACCTCTATTTTGGAGGTCCGTGTTGCTCCGCTTTGAATTTGTATTTCGTTTAATGGATTTTTGAGATGGTTGACGGTTTGTTATTGTCATTTTTTCATCATATCTTGGGATATGATAGGGTCTGTCCTATAGATTTACAATAAGGTTTTAAAAATTTAAATTTCATCCAGTCAAATAATAGCAGAAAATTTATGTTAATCACTCCTAAAAATCCTAAATCCCAGAACTCCTCTTATGATTTAATGAAAAGACACATCATATCTTGGGATATGATAGGGTCTGTACTCTAGATGTGAAATAAGGATTTAAAAATTTAATTTAATTCTGGTAGACAAAAAGTAGCATGAAATTAACATGTATCCCATGCGCAGATCTAGAGGTGGGTCAGGGGTCCAGATCCCCCTTCAAAATTGAAATTTCTTTAAATTACATATAATTTATAAAATTGCAAAAAATATGCCTCGGACCCCCCCCCCCGGCAAACTGGATCCACACATGTACGTATCCCTCCTTAGATCGTAAATAAAATGACGGTTTATTATTTTTTTTAAATAAAAAAAACCTTGCATTTATTTTTGATAATATTTTATTTTTTTGAAATTAAAATATAATTTGGGGTCTAAAAAGTATAACAAACTGGTAAAAAATGTTTTTCTTAAAAAAAAAAAAATCACATTACACCTTGCATAATTGACAAATGATCTATTCAGATATGATAGGAAGTCTTCTTTTCTGCCTAATATTCAAGTTAAAATTAATAACAATAAATGATTAAAATTAAATGTTTATTCTCCACACCCCATCAGATTCAGTCTTCTTACATTCTTACATGTGTACAGTAGCAAATTTTAAATAATTTCTTGATTGGTATTTTTCTCTAAATGTACATTAAGATTTTGGAAATTGCTTTTTGCTTTTTATCGATAAGATAAACAAAATGTTATATGTATTCGGGGCAATTGTAAATTCTCCTAAACAAAGAAGGGTCATCATTAGGCTAGGAATTACCCACATGGATCAAACACTACATATGAGTAAGATAAAATACTTTAATGGCTTATTATGTCCACGCAGTTCTGGAAAGTCAGGGTGTCTCTAAGGGGGCATAACCTATATACAATTTGATGTGCACAAAGAGCAAGAATAAATATGGTTTAGGGATGGGGGGCCGGTCTCATATCTTTAAAATTATCAAAGTATTTCATCATTTTCTATTTCAAAGGGGGGGGGGGGGTTAAAGACAACTCCTGGGGGTCATGTACTTTACATCATTTGATGCATGCATGTATTTTTATGACTTTATTCTTTAAAACCCGTAGCATATTTTATTAGGTAATTAACTATGTAAAGCACACATTTCAGCTTTAAGGTGGTACAGGACACCTGCATATTGTGATGTATTTCCTATTGAAATAAACAATAAAGTATTTAAATATAATATTTCCCCCCAAAATAATGTTACCTAACAGTGAAGTGCAATGGGTTAGAGCGTTACTACATGTCTGTAGAGAGTTCAAATGCTGCTGGGGCTTTTCTATTTTTTCTGAAGATTCCAAAAATTTTAAAAACTTATTTTGTTTTTTGCCAAGTACATGTATTGTAAAAATTTAAGATTATAAAACTACATGTATAGGCTTTCGTTGATTCAAACTATTCTGATGTTTATTTATCCATAAGGATTGTGTGGGGGGGGGGGGGCAAAGTAATACATGTAATTGTTTTTGAAGGGGCGGGGGGATTGGGGTCCGAGGTGAATTTTTTTTAGTAATTTACTACATGTATTAATAGAAATGATTTTTTCAAGGGGGGAAGGGTCTGGACCCCTGACTCCCACCCCTTCTCTGTGCACACGATGATGTTCGCACTTAGAAGCAAATCTAAATTAAGCCGGCAACCGCCGAGAGGAGGGGGCATAATTTAATTTTGTTTGTAATACCGGTATTTATATAGACCATACTTTCTATGACATGAAATGAAAAGATTATTGATTAACTTTAAAAATTCACATGCAAACAGTTCAACCACAAATTGTACATCAAGGGACGCTCATGTATATTATTTGCATGTGGCCTTCATTTTTACTAAAACTGCTACAAACAGTGTTATTTAAGGGCAAACACTTGGTGCGGGTATTACTGTCTAATGACAGCATCTAGTTTATTCTTTATTTTAAAAATTCCTTTAAACGAAAACCCACTAGTTGTTTATAACTTACAAAGAAAAGATACGGAACATATGGAGCACGAACCTGACTAGCAAAACCCCTACAATTTAACTAGTGATGGAAACTTCAGTTTAATTCGGCGTTAATTCTTATTCCATCAATCTACATGGTCTCCGAGGAGGATCTTCCCTTTGTTCCTATCCTTGTCAGTCTGTCTCTTTTTTCTTTCCTTGCCAAATCTGTCAAACTTAACGGTCTACCCCTCTTTCTCATCGTCGCCATTGTGAGATGGATGTCATTTGACCCATTTTAGGCGGGGTTATTCAAATCATTTGTATATTTTACCGGCACATAAACAAATAAAATAAATATTTTTTTTGATTTTTTGTATCTTTGTTATGCGGTTGACTTGTACAGCGTAATTTATGTGAAAGTCCTATCTTAAGATGAAGTAATGGAGCAAATAATCAGATCTTATTATTGTTATCCACTAAAAATACGTCACATATACCTTTAATGAAGTGACATGGATTCTGTATTTTCAAATTACTTAATGGTAACTATCAATCAATCAATCAATCAATCATTCCAAAAATCAATCATATGTTGATTCAATTTAATGTTTTTTTTATATTGAATATATAATATTTCTTAAATTAAATTAATCAATAAATCAATCATATAGCAGCGTGAATAGATGTATATGGACAAAAGATAGGGTGTGAAAAATGTACAAATGTGATAACCGATGAAATATGTATATCTTTTCATGTACTGAATGAAAGAAGCATTCATTATATTAATGATACAAGATACGTCCCATGTTGACAGTTTGACAGTGTGTATTGTCAAGGCATGCTGTTCTTGAAAAAAGTACCGAACACATGCAAAAAGAGTAAATATGGCATTTTTGAAAACGTAAAGCATGTGAAGTGTATATTGACAACATTTTGAAAAATCATAAATATATATACTCAATTTTGTTTCTGAACAGCTGTTTATTATTATTATTTTTAGAACTGAATACAAAACTATAGCCTTTGAAAGCAAAGAAGAAAACACCTACGCTTCGCTGGATTACGAGACTCCATGATATTATATTATTTAACATGGTATATTGTGTTTAAGTGCATTCATTGCCTGTACGTTTAATTGTATGTTGTTCTATATTAAATTAAACTTATATGATTTAACACTTGAGTAGATTTTATTAAAAGCACAAATAAGGATTGTTAAAGAAGCGCTCATATCTTTGTTTTTCATATTGTAATTAAGTAATTAGTTTTTTTAAGTTGTACGTCAGTGTTTAACTATTCTTGCCAAATTGTTATTCGTCAAGTATTTAAATAGTACTCCCTTTCCCCTATATATATATATATATATATATATATATATATATATATATATATATATATATATATATATATATATAATTTTCCCGCGGACTGAAATGTCACACTTTCATTGGTTTAAACATGACATAATCATGACACGAGTCTGCTTGACATATCTGTATGTCCGTCTGGTGAGGATTCGTATTCGGTAATATGGCCGACCCTTGCCTACTTATTATGACATTTTCATTACGGACCGCCAGAAGGCGGTCCGTTATATGATATACATCTAAATATTGTAACTGCGTTTCTGCGGGATAGTTTTTTAAAATTAATATTATGCTTATTTTATGAATTAAAAATAAATTTGCAGGTAGAAATATGTTTTATGACTTTAAAAAATATTACATATTTTTTTTACTTGTAAATATAAAGTAGGTCATAGACAGTCGTGTTAGGCGCGTTTTTATTGAGATTATAATCTTTTCGGAAAATTTCGGAGTTTTTCATTCTTTTCAAAACACAATCGTAACTGTTCAAAACAATATTTCGGTATCGTTATACGGGACATACTAAAGACCTGAATGTCATGAAATTTTATATAAATTATATTTGAATTTCTATGTTCTGCGTCAATAAAATCACTTTGTGTGTGTATTTATTATATTTCCATGTGAAATGTGATAGAAAAATATCATGAAATGACATCCATATCAATTATTTACGCAAAAATATGAAAGACCTGAATAATTAAATAACCATAATTATCTTCATAAACTGAAGTGTAGATAAGATTTATAATTCCATTTAGGAAAAAAATTATCCGGCTTATTTTTAATCTTTAAAATTGTGCAGTTTCTACCAGATGAGCATGATCTTATATGCACCTTTAGAATAATCCTTTTCTATTTTATTATGTGGACCTTTGAAATTATATAAACTATTGCATTAATTAAGTTTTAATTCAATACAATGCAACAAATAAAAAACCCAAAATGGTTTGAAATAAATAATCTCCAAGAGAATAATGATTAATTGACCTTAGAATAATGTACAAATCAATGTGTTCTCCATTACTGCATACTTTGGCAATGGTCATACAATTACCGTTAGAAATGATTACAGTAACAAACTCGGTTCTTAATAATCATCATACTAAAATTTTAAACTTCGAGACGTGTTGCTGAAAATAAATTAAAATTTCCATAAAATTAGTACAACCAACTCGTTATTTCTTCTTTGCGGTGAGTTTTTTTTATGTAAACAACCAATGATGATTTATACAACAATTATATATTTTGGGGCCACTTTGCGTTAATATGATTTATTGTAATATTTAATACAGGAACCGCGTTTTGTAAGTTCCTAAAATATTTGGAGTAGTTGCCCTTTGAAATTTCTTTTAAATTAGAGAAGTTGCCGTTTCAATTTATGTCACATTGTTGTGTCTGGGCAGAATAAAATGGCAGCGTAGAGATTTGCTTAAACCTCTGTGGAGGAAAGGGAGAAAACGTTTAGAGTTAAATAAAAAACAAACGTTGTAAGTAAACAAGGATGCAGCGGAATTTTGCAAAGAGTATGTGAAAGATAAGAAGGATAAATTTTGAGAGTTTGATTGTATAAAAATGGAAGAGATTTTAGGCCAATTTTACATGGATTTTGTGTAGATCATCGCTTTTTTGTGAATAAATGTCTCACTTGATAGTCCTCGGAAAAACAAAACACATAGGTTTGTTACTGACTGACTACAAAAATATATCGCCGTCTATGTGATAACTTGGGTAGACATTGCGTTCATTTCTAAAAAAAAGGAAAGAAAATGAGAACAATACCTACTATTTTCCATATTATACCCTGCATTAGTCCGATATTAGTCGAGGGCTGATACAGGATGTAATATGGAAAATAGTAGGTATTATTATATTTATTACTTTGCTTCGCCATCTATGAGATTGATCAACCCGATATATTTCCGTAGTAAGTCAGGAACTAACCTAATAAGTGTTTTGTTTTCCCGAGGACTATCAAGCGATATATTTATTCCCAAAAAGCGATCATGTACAAGATGCCTAACATCTCGTCCAATTTAACTCTTTTAAACTCTTCAAAATTATCAATCTCAACTTTCAAATATTCTCTAAAATTCTTTGTTTTATCCATGTTTACTTAGAATGTTTTGTTGCTATTCAATTTAAAACGTTTTCTCCCTCTCCTCTGCAGAGATTTGAGCAAACTTTGACGCTGCCATTTTGTTCTGCTCCAGACACAACAGTGTGACGTCAATATTCAAAGGGCAACTAATCTAATTTTAAAGAATTTCAAACGACAACTACTCCAAATACTTTAAGAACTTACAGCATGTGGTTTCGGTATTAAATACTATGAAATGTCGAAATGAGTACGCGAAGCGTCGGCCAATGACGGCCATTTTGCCTAATATTAAAACTCACCGAACAAATATATAGATATATGAGGCAATCACATGCCATGTTTAAAAAAAAGAAAGTGTGAACTTTCAGTCCAAGGGAAAACAAATACTTGTAGTAATAACATATTGAAGACATGTTCTATGCTTTATTCCATAATAAAGAAGTAATGACGCGTGGATTACGTCAAACGTTTTGTGACGTATGGTTCATTGCTTTTAAGATTTCTACCTAATTCTGAAGAAGACAAAATCAGAAGAGTTCCGAAAGGGATGCGATACGGATCCGTATCAGCCCTGCAGAATCCGTATCAGCTCTTGAGGCTGATACGGCTATTATTAAATTAGCCGTATCGAATATGCAAAAACCCTGTGTATATATATATATATATATATATATATATATATATATATATATATATATATATATATATATATATATATATATATATATATATATATATATATATAGCTTACCGTTTGAGCTTTTCTGATCACCCATAGTCCGTACGTCTTCCACATCCGTAAACTTTTCACAGTTTTGAATTTCTAACTAAATACACTGGCCAAATTTTACCAGATTTTTATTAAAAAATTAACCAGCTTATAGAACAGGGATTTTAAATTGTGAATATAAACGTCCAAACCCTTTTAATGAAAAACGACAATATCAAACTGTTAACCGTCTCAGAAAAAGATGAGATGATCACGATATAAGTTAAACATGTTGTTTGTTTTTAAAAAGTTCCACTGCACCAGAAATTCCAACATTTTTTTTTCATCAAAGCTTCTATGTATAGTGAATTTTATTAATTGTTAAAACCGTGACCCCAGACCTAAACTAGGACTAAAGGAAGAGTTCGAAATTGAAATATATAGGGGGAAATTTTAAAATTATTCCTAGCTACTGTGTCAATTTCTAAAATTAATATGCAAGCATCATCAGATAGTGTAGATTCTGAATTGTTCAAATCGTGACCCCCTGGACCAATACTGGGGCCCCCGACATTTTGTTAGGGTATCGTTTAAACTCATCATATCTTTATCTAAAAGTAGGTCACATTGTCCTACTTTTTGCTTTTTTAATCAATAATCATATTCCAATTTTGTTATATTTGGTACGTTGAGGCCTTAGATAATAAGATAGGCTAGTTGATGTATTTTCAGAACTTAGGAAATGTTTTTCCAGTTATTTATTGTTTAAAAGTTTTCAAAATAAAATAAAAATTATTTTTTTTTCAATATTATAGAGGAGTTCCTTATTTGGACATTTCTGGAGAGATACAAGAAGTTCTTGTTTTCTTATTTTCTTTTATATTAAGTGAGAAGAATTCATTCTCCCTGAAATCCAAAAACCAATCAAAGTGGCCAGTTTCAGAAATTTTATCTGAAGAATATTTTAGTTGACACGGTGTGATGCATATGAGAAATGTCCCTAACAATATTGTGCAAATAGAAAACTTAAAGACTGAAACTTTATGTTTTAATATAATATTATACTTAATATTTTTCACAATTTTCATGCATTTATTAGAAATATATTGCATTAAAGCTCAAAACGAAAAAAAATTACATAATTTTTATCATTTTCTCTCGGAAACATACCGCGTGAAAATGTTGCCCTAATTTAACTTGCTTGTTTTAGAATAGTTTTAGTTTTTTAATATGGTGTCAGAGTGATATACTAATCTGTATGCGCTGAATTAATGAATACAAAATTACATATTTAGTAAAATTGATTACGATCATGTTTGCTATGAGTTTAAAACGTGACGATGGCGAGATACCTGGAATTAGTTTTTGAGATTTCAGGGCGACTCCCAAATTCTCGGTTCTCGGATCAGGAAATTAGACAAATCTAAAATAGGTCCGATAACGTTACAAAAATATTTTCGATTATCACATCAAGAAGTGAATATTGGTATCATAATCTGGTGCATGATATTTATGCATCACATTATGCTTTATAATTTAATGTTAGCTTATATTTTCAAATTTTAATTAAAACGATCGATCCTCTTTCATGTTTGGTTGCGGAATGCCGCCTTTTTTAATGATTTCACAGTAATTAATTAATTACCTAATTGTCTACGGACTTTTGCGGTTTTTATTTTCCTGATTTCGACAAAGAGCACACGGCGGGTGTGACCGGTCAGCAGAGGATGCTCACTCCTCCATGGCACCTGATCCTACCTCTACCTTGGAGGTCCGTGTTGCTCTGCTTTGAATTTGTATTTCGTTTTATGGATTTTTGAGATGGTTGACGGTTTGTTATTGTTATTTTTTTATAATAGGTTAACGGGGATTTTGCATTGCAATGTACATGAAAGATTGCGTATAATAATGGTGAAAAAAAAAATGGTCAGCAAATACAATCTTCCACTGGGTAGAATGCTGACTGACGTTTTTCATACGACAAAGAGCGCACGGCGGGTGTGACCGGTCAGCAGAGGATGCTCACTCCTCCATGGCACCTGGTTCTACCTCTATTTTTTAAGAGGTCCGTGGTCGCTCTGCTACTGTTTTGTAATTTTTCTTTGGACTTTTGAATTTGAAACTGTTCGTTATCACCACATGTCATATATTAAAAAGGCTTCATGCAAATGAAGAGAAAATTGAAATTGTTTTTTTTTTTTGTCGATTTCAAAAGTTCTCCGCTGATAGTTTATGTTTATATTTATGCATTGATAAAAAAAATCAATAAAAGATGGGGACAGATTGTTAAAAAATGATTTAAAAAACGAGTGATTTTGTTATTGATTTTTCATCACTTTAATACTCTTATATTTTTGGGGGTCTTCTTTCATATATCAATTATTCAATTTGACGCTTTTTACAATTGTTTAAAAAAATCAATCTATATTGCATAACATAATATGTCCCGATACGATGTACGGACATGAATCTGATTGACGTTACATATAAAGGGGCATGTATATTCATTTATTTAAGGCCCTAGACAATCAAAACACTTTGAAGGTTTGCCATAGACTGTCTACGAAAATTTATCGCTTCGCCATCTCCGAAATCTTACAAAATCCAATACATTTTTACAGCAAGTTATTGCAGAGTTACCAAAAACGTTAATTCATAATTAAAGGTAAGATCTCATTCAAGCATTTACATTAGCTCGTATCTTTGAAAAAGAACATGTGTACCCCGAACGTACAATGCACCTAATTTAATTTTTATTTCCTTAATTTTTATTCTAACCCATATCTTATTGAGAAAAAACCCAGATAAAGTAAACATTATATCACAGGTTTATTTCATAACACAAACCATTTTTATAAAAATTATTTGAATAAAACTATTTTATATTTGTAAGAAAAAAGCGAAACAAAGAATTTTGGTATCGTTTAAAATGAATACAAGACGTAGTCACAACTGGTTTTAATTCTCCAATTTTCTTTCACTTATAATGTTTGCTCAAGGGAAATCGGTTTATGAAAATATCTGTTCTCCTTAATAATCTATTCCAAACAGAAAGTAATGTACACAAATGAATCACGTACAATCCACTACTGCACACAACCAGCACAAGATTCGGACCGTGGTAGCCAAGTTTCCGTCACATGCTGAAGTTTCCATCTTCTTGATCTGTAAAATAATCATATCAATTGTAAATCAGATATAATATACGTGTATATTTAAATCCATTTCGAAATATGAAAAGTATTTTTGTACGCGAGCAGCATACTTCTTTTATTCTCAGCTGCATTTTAATGCTTCGAACTACCAAATTTTATCCATATCTATCACATAATTAGATAAATGAAAATATCCATGTTATGATTTTACAGAGAAGTATTTCATTTCAAACACAACAGATAAAAACAATACCCACAACGGAATTTAACCAACACCTACCTTTTATATTTTTAGTTTGAGATTGTTGTAGTTTTTTAAAAATCCATAATAATAACTGCATATTCTGTTGATTTTTGTTTTTCATTTCTTGATTAAAAGCCTTTGAGAGGAAACTGTTATCTGATTCATCTTGAAGTGGTCCCTTTGGAAAAATAAAACAAAGTAGAACTTAAGGAATGGTGTTGGATTTGATTGAAGATAAAGACTAAATTGTTAAAAGCAATTCTTTTCAGTAAGATAAGTAATTTGACTTTTGAATATTTGTCTTTTAAGGTTAAACGAATTGTTTCTCTATCATATTTGTGATACATGTATGTGTACTGGACATCTTTAACTATAAATACGTGAGATATTACAAGTATTTCTTTTCAGGGAGTGATCAGCATGTTATATCATTGGTCAGCTTTGTTAATGTAATGCGAAATCATTACGGTACATGCAATTAACATGATAAATGAGATATATTGCATCGGTTTGTTCGTTTCCGAAATAGCAAGGCATGAATAAACTTTAATTTTAGTAGATGAATTCTACTTCCGACAAATACTCTTACGCATGTAAAGAAAAATGTGGTTTAAATATTTATGTATGTAACTGTTGAAATGATTTACTCCCAAGGCAAACGCATTTGCCGGACGCCTCATATGGACACAGCTGTGATCGGCCGAAGCCGATCACAAAATTATAAGTTTAATTTAGATAGAACAGAATTTGTAATTCAAAGAGAACAATAAAATAATATGTTATCAATTAAAATACCATAGTACGAGTTTTGATATAAATCTTTCATAAAAACTATAGGATATTTCAGTTTTTATAAAATACTTATTGATTTTGAATACTTTTGCAATATGTTTCTTGTTCTTTTCAAAGTAAACCTTTATTCAAAAGTTATACATTGTATTATCACTTTAAGATAGTAAAAGACTAAGATATGCGCTTAGAGGGGTTTCTTTAAAATCAATGAGATAGCGTATTTATATATTTTAAATTAACATATCAATAGGTTATTATTTTGACTTTTCTTGACTTACCGATGAAATTCGTTTGGAGACTTCAGTATTTTCTACGTATTTCGGCGGTATATCAAACAACCATGCTATACTGGTATCCAAAGCGATACAGCATACAAGAACTAGAAAAACGACCCTCCGTTCAGCCTTCATAGTATTTTATCTACAATAATAAAACATACAAATAAATATATAGACACAAAGCTGGCTAAATGATTTAAACGATAAGTATTATGATAAATGCGAGAACTTGAAATAATAACACAATGAAAATCGAGAGATATGGTAAAATGCTTAAGACTTATTCCATGAATATCTTTACTCCTTTCTAAAGCCATGAATTGATAACACAATAACAGCCCTGAGAATTATAGGTGAATAATATGTTGACAACTTAAATCGTTATAAAACCAATCCAATTTCCCTGGAACTTACTGTTGCTCGTTGTACGACTCCTAGCGATGAAAGAGAGGAGAGTATTTATAATATCGGTAATATAATCAGATATTGTGAAGCGTCAGAATTTAACCGTCAAAATGACGGATGGTTTTGATTGGTAATAGACAGATCATCACTCCTATAAAGACACCAGGGATGTAGCTCATACTGCATTGTCATTCGTATGTTGAGTTCAATTGAATCAGCTCTCTTATTAGCCGCACAGATTTAAGAAGAAATGAGTGAATACTTGGGCTTATTTTTTAATTCTATTTCTGGTTTTTTAAAATATCCGAGCCCTTGAAAATTGATGGAAAGAAAACAAGTTGCTTTTTAATGATATGGTTAAGATTTAGATATATCATTATACCTGGTCAGCTTAAAGATTACACAATTACATCGTTTATAAAGTATATACCAATGGTGATATCCAGACTATCATAAGGCATATTTCTTGCTCTAAATTTGTCATAAGCAATTCAATGTACGTATAGCTAAATAATTGATATAAAAGCAAATTAAAGATATGGACTCAGCTTGCCTTAGTGTATATAAACACCTCAAACGAATACTAACACGGTTTTATTTTATTGCATACAGTTCACTGAGTCAATATTTATTTGAGAGAAAATGACCGATTATAAAGTTATTTACTGTATACCGGGAAATATTCGCCCCCGTTTTATCTGCGCCCCTTTCGCCCTCGTTGTCAGCGGACGAATTTAAGACTGGGCGAATTCCTATGTCTCATATTATTTCTCTTAAAACACAACAGTGTCTGGGCGAATTCAAGACGGGGCGAAATTATTTGCATGTGTATAAGGGCGAAAATTACACGGGGCGAAAATAACCCTGAATATAGTATGTTGTTAGATAACATAAATGCAAATTAAACAAGGAGAACAATTTTCAAATGATTTATTAAACAAAAATTAATAATTCTATTAGCAGTGTTTTAAGAGCTCTCGATGGTGTTGGCCATTTTTACACTGCATTGATACTTTTAAAAGAAGAGTTCCATTAAAAAAAAAATATGAAAATACCCAAATTTAAAAGATAAATTATATGGATTTTTTTACTAAATTATTGTTAATAGCTTAACAATTCATATCTTGAAATTCTAGGACGGTCTGATGGTTAGTTTGTTGACCATCCAGCCTCCTTAAAGCCATGTGTATTGTATGTTTGACATGTGTATTGTATGTATGACATGTGTATTGTATGTATGACATTTGTATTGTATGTATGACGTGTGTATTGTATGTATGACATGTGTATTGTATGTATGACATGTGTATTGTATGTATAACATGTGTATTGTATGTATGACATGTGTATTGTATGTATGACGTGTTTTGTATGTATGACATGTATTGTATGTATGACGTGTGTATTGTATGTATGACATGTGTATTGTATGTATGACATGTGTATTGTATGTATGACATGTGTATTGTATGTATGACATGTGTATTGTATGTATGACGTGTATTGTATGTATGACGTGTATTGTATGTATGACATGTGTATTGTATGTATGACGTGTTTTGTATGTATGACATGTGTATTGTATGTATGACATGTGTATTGTATGTATGACGTGTATTGTATGTATGACGTGTATTGTATGTATGACATGTGTATTGTATGTATGACATGTGTATTGTATGTATGACGTGTGTATTGTATGTATGACATGTGTATTGTATGTATGACATGTGTATTGTATGTATGACATGTGTATTGTATGTATGACATGTGTATTGTATGTATGACGTGTATTGTATATATGACATGTGTATTGTATGTATGACATGTGTATTGTATGTATGACATGTGTATTGTATGTATGACATGTGTATTGTATGTATGACGTGTATTGTATGTATGACATGTGTATTGTATGTATGACATGTGTATTGTATGTATGACATGTGTATTGTATGTATGACATGTGTATTGTATGTATGACATGTGTATTGTATGTATGACATGTGTATTGTATGTATGACGTGTTTTGTATGTATGACGTGTTTTGTATGTACGGCATGTGTATTGTATGTATGACATGTGTATTGTATGTATGACGTGTATTGTATGTATGACATGTGTATTGTATGTAAGACGTGTATTGTATGTATGACATGTGTATTGTATGTATGACGTGTATTGTATGTATGACGTGTATTGTATGTATGACATGTGTATTGTATGTATGACATGTGTATTGTATGTATGACGTGTATTGTATGTATGACATGTGTATTGTATGTATGACATGTGTATTGTATGTATGACATGTGTATTGTATGTATGACGTGTATTGTATGTATGACGTGTATTGTATGTATGACATGTGTATTGTATGTATGACGAGTATGGTATGTATGACATGTGTATTGTATGTATGACATGTGTATTGTATGTATGACATGTGTATTGTATGTATGACGTGTATTGTATGTATGACATGTGTATTGTATGTATGACATGTGTATTGTATGTATGACGTGTTTTGTATGTATGACATGTGTATTGTATGTATGACGAGTATGGTATGTATGACATGTGTATTGTATGTATGACATGTGTATTGTATGTATGACATGTGTATTGTATGTATGACATGTGTATTGTATGTATGACGTGTATTGTATGTATGACGTGTATTGTATGTATGACATGTGTATTGTATGTATGACGTGTTTTGTATGTATGACATGTGTATTGTATGTATGACATGTGTATTGTATGTATGACGTGTATTGTATGTATGACGTGTATTGTATGTATGACATGTGTATTGTATGTATGACATGTGTATTGTATGTATGACGTGTATTGTATGTATGACATGTGTATTGTATGTATGACATATGTATTGTATGTATGACATGTGTATTGTATGTATGACGTGTTTTGTATGTATGACATGTGTATTGTATGTATGACGAGTATGGTATGTATGACATGTGTATTGTATGTATGACATGTGTATTGTATGTATGACATGTGTATTGTATGTATGACATGTGTATTGTATGTATGACATGTGTATTGTATGTATGACATGTGTATTGTATGTATGACGTGTATTGTATGTATGACGTGTATTGTATGTATGACGTGTATTGTATGTATGACGTGTTTTGTATGTATGACGTGTGTATTGTATGTATGACATGTGTATTGTATGTATGACGTGAATTGTATGTATGACGTGTATTGTATGTATGACATGTGTATTGTATGTATGACATGTGTATTGTATGTATGACGTGTGTATTGTATGTATGACATGTGTATTGTATGTATGACATGTGTATTGTATGTATGACATGTGTATTGTATGTATGACATGTGTATTGTATGTATGACGTGTATTGTATGTATGACATGTGTATTGTATGTATGACATGTGTATTGTATGTATGACATGTGTATTGTATGTATGACATGTGTATTGTATGTATGACGTGTATTGTATGTATGACATGTGTATTGTATGTATGACATGTGTATTGTATGTATGACATGTGTATTGTATGTATGACATGTGTATTGTATGTATGACATGTGTATTGTATGTATGACATGTGTATTGTATGTATGACGTGTTTTGTATGTATGACGTGTTTTGTATGTATGGCATGTGTATTGTATGTATGACATGTGTATTGTATGTATGACGTGTATTGTATGTATGACATGTGTATTGTATGTAAGACGTGTATTGTATGTATGACATGTGTATTGTATGTATGACGTGTATTGTATGTATGACGTGTATTGTATGTATGACATGTGTATTGTATGTATGACATGTGTATTGTATGTATGACGTGTATTGTATGTATGACATGTGTATTGTATGTATGACATGTGTATTGTATGTATGACATGTGTATTGTATGTATGACGTGTATTGTATGTATGACGTGTATTGTATGTATGACATGTGTATTGTATGTATGACGAGTATGGTATGTATGACATGTGTATTGTATGTATGACATGTGTATTGTATGTATGACATGTGTATTGTATGTATGACGTGTATTGTATGTATGACATGTGTATTGTATGTATGACATATGTATTGTATGTATGACATGTGTATTGTATGTATGACGTGTTTTGTATGTATGACATGTGTATTGTATGTATGACATGTGTATTGTATGTATGACGTGTATTGTATGTATGACATGTGTATTGTATGTATGACGTGTATTGTATGTATGACATGTGTATTGTATGTATGACATGTGTATTGTATGTATGACGTGTATTGTATGTATGACGTGTATTGTATGTATGACATGTGTATTGTATGTATGACATGTGTATTGTATGTATGACGTGTGTATTGTATGTATGACATGTGTATTGTATGTATGACATGTGTATTGTATGTATGACATGTGTATTGTATGTATGACATGTGTATTGTATGTATGACATGTGTATTGTATGTATGACGTGTGTATTGTATGTATGACATGTTTTGTATGTATGACGTGTATTGTATGTATGACATGTTATGTTGTGGGGTCTTTAATTTTGTTTTCATTTTTCGTTACAGCCTTTTACTATATATTTACATACGCCGGAATAAAAATCTGTAATATCTAAACGGGGAATGTTATTTATTGTTCGCTAAGCTGTTCTTCGAACAGCACAAACATAAATTAAAATATTCCCTTATGAAGAACGGACTTTATTAAAGGGAAGAACAAAGTTAAAAGTATGCTTGATTAAAAGCGGTTGACTTGCAAAATTGTGCATTGGATTATATCAAGCAAAGAAAAGAAAAATGTATATTCTTAATTAAATGTACGAAATTATCGAAACAAAGGTTTTATTCTACTTACGATAGTTCAATTTCCAATGCATCAACATGTAAACACAACATAAAAGCGTTCAATTTCATAAACGTTTCTGATAAAAAGATTTGTCTTTATATAGGACCGAAGTTAAATTCCCAATTGATAATAAGAAGTATTAACAGCGTAAATCTTGAAAAGACGAATCGATTCACGTTAATTTTAATTCCCAGAAAAGGATCAACATGTTTAAATTCAATTTCACATTCCGTTCACCGTCCAATGGTCACCATTTCAATTTCAAAACATTTGATAAAGGTGGAAAGTACAATACAACATATTTATGAACAAATCTAAGTAAAACATTGTTAAAAATCAAGGTCATTTGTACATATTGCTTTGTTGCATCAGTATTTTTAGCTAAACAAAAAAATGAATGTTTTGCTGGTTACATTTAGGTTCTTTTATAACAAAGTCTTTATCGTTAAACATTGAAGCAAAAGCCAAGCATACGCAAAACGCTTGCATTACTTTTCGTGTGTATAGCATCGAAGCTCTTCGGTTTGTGAGACTCTAGGGCATCATTATTTCGGTTATGGTTTTAAACATGGATGGAAATTTATTTTGAAAACTTTTAATGAAAAACGAGTATACTAAATGATTGAAATTATTTAAAAAGTATATAATAATAATATAAATGATCATATTGATAAGGTTTAATATATGTTCCCATGGTATTTACATATTTTATAATGAATTAAAAAGAGCATGTCTTTCAAAACACCTTTCATATAGTCTCTTTAAGCTTGCTGAAAAAACCTAGCTATCCCAAAGGAGATCTCCATGCCCTCGTCTACATTATAAAATCACAAGGATTCTACGTGGATTCAGGATTTTTATTTATTTTTCACACATTATTTACCATTTTGATTTTAGAGGCAGAAAATAAAGAATTTCTTGAGTACATGTAGTCTTTTTTGGCTTTATTGACAATATTATAGAAGCCTCAATAGAAGTTCAAAGTTATCCACAAAAAATATTAAAAAGTATGTTTTACATTTTCAAGAAAAACATAAGAAAAAATCTTGTATACTCAAAATGACTATCATTAAATTGTATTGATGTTATATTTGTAAAAGGAATTTTGTAATTTTTATGCAATATTAACATGTCACTATAGTAAACTATTTACTACTTACTTATTAAAACAAACAAAGAATTTTTATGTACAACAGTGACCCATACTGGACAGGAAAGGGACCACAATGGTGGTTTAAAGATGGACAAAAAATCCGTTATCAATCTCCTAATAAAAAAACCAAGTGGATTATAGTTAGCGAAAGCAATACAGAGTTATGAAAAGTTAACATATTACCTCAAACTTAAAAAAAAATGAAAATCCTTCTATCAAGAGTACGTATGATATAACTTGTGGATAAGTATAAAAGAAAGGAAAAATATGAAATAGTTTTAAGGTACTTCACTACATGAATAAACATTTTTAAAAACACTACGTCACAGGATGGTGATTTTAATGTCGTGTTAAGTTGTTTGTATCAATTGATTGGGTTGAATATCATAATAGCCCAGTGGTTAAAGTATCAGGCTTGTGAACCCCATATCATGAGTTCGAATCCAATTGGGGCTTTTGTTTATTTTTACTAAAATGATTTTTGAAAATCTTAAGGGGACACAGGACACGTATGATGTCATTTATTCATTATGACGTCATACAGGATTTGACAGATATTTTCCCCGTACTAAAGGCTTTAAAGTAGTCTGTGTCAAAACATGAGCTGGTGGAAATTAAACATTTTTAATTTAGAAATGTAAATATACAAAATCATAAGCGGTTAAAAATATGTTTTACGGTGCGACCGTTGGGGCGAGCACAGCATGTGATCAAACAATGAATTATGATAAATCAATAAAAATAAAATTAACAACGTAAATAAATTTGATTGCAAAATAAAATAAAACATACCTATTTTTCAGTAAATTTCCATTATCCATAGTTTATAAGATTTCATATGTTATAAGATTTGTTATTTATTTATTTATAAGTAGAACAATAGTTTAATCTCAGATACAATGTTGTTGAATAATAAAGATTTTAATATAAATGTTCATTGCACTGTATCTCCTTGCACAAGTAATTGTAACGTCAGTTCATCCCCTTTTTGCAGTCGACATTTTTTCTTATTAATTATTATTTTTTTTTAATTTACGCTTAAAAATATTTGCTTATCATATTAAAGGAACATGGAGTTGCCCCCCCCCCCCCCCCCCACACACACTTGGGATTGGGAGCATGTAATAAATGGAAGTGAAAATAAAGAAACCATTGAACTGCTAAAGAGCTGAAGGATTAGAATTTTCAGAATTTTGAGAATTATCTTTTTTTCTTTTCGCTTGTAAAGATTTTTTGGATGAGGCTGTCATCCACCACCCTACCCCCTTTTAAAAAAACCCGATGCTACGTGTACGTTCCCGAAAATTACCGTAATTATAGTGAATAAAATAAATGTGAGCATTCATCCAAATGAGTGCAAGTTACAACTGTTTCCTATATCTGAAGAAATGTCATCATTCTTTAGCTTTGCCAGATTTAAGAGGATTTTGGTAATTTCAGCAAATTTACAATAACTTCAGTTAGAGTAATTTCCCCTTATTGTGACGTCAAAGTTTACGTTTAAGTGTCGTCTGACTCTTTAAAACTCCCCTGAGAAATAAAAGTAAGCGAAGTATACTGTTTTATTTACTTAAAAAGCATGATGTTCTTAAAATTACACATCTTCTATGCTTCTCAAAAGTTTTACTTTGATTCTCGCGAGAACGTGAGGACTTGGAAACCATTGGTACTATGAATTGTGGGTCCAAATTTACTCTATCGGATCAATGTGCAAACCTTTGTGACGTCACTCGATTATTATTTTTTTTTTTTGATTGAGAGTGTACTGAGGTGAACTTTAGAGGTAACATTGACTGTATGTCGTATACATCGTTATTGTTTTTATTGTCTTGCTGATTCTCGTGAGAGTGTGAAGTGATAAAAATTGCCATGATTACGGGGAACTACTGGGACGATTAAAACAATGCATTACTGGTCCGATTTACTGACGCCAAAAAAATCCGTTGAATGAATGTGCAACTGGTCCGAATTTTCTATTCGCACACGCCTTGCCGTTAGAGCTGCGCTCGCTATAATCAGATATATATTCTGATAATGATCTGTTCATGATAATTGATAAATCTAAATAATGCAATACTTTTTTATGGTTCCAAACAGACTTTGTCACAAAAGGTCATAATTCCAGAATAGGGGGTAGGGGTGATTCGTATTGTAGTATCTCTCTTAAATGCCAAGAAAGTTGCCATGAAAAATTTACAAGTTATAAAGCACATGCTAAGGTTGATACATGAAATTATTTTTAAAAATTCATTGACAATTTTTTATGTGCCTTCACATTTTGTTCAAATTTAGAATCAAAAACTTCAAAATTTGAAGCGCTGATTTCAGCAATATATTGATAAAATTATAATATTGCTATGTAAAAAAGCCAATTTTGAAATTTGTTTTCATTCTCAAAATTAATGAATATGATTTGCGAACAAATTCCTTCAAATAAAATAATTATTGCAGAAAATTGAAATTGTTAAAAAAATTCATAATGCCAGAGAAGGACGATAATTCCTATCAAAATATCTCCCTTGCAAGGTAAGAAAGCAGTCATGAAAATGATATATGTTGTAGTGGACATCTCAATGTAAATGTATTAAAGAAAGCAAAAAAATTCATTGACAAATAATTTTTCACTGCAGCATCATGTTCCCTCTTAATTCTTTTGGTCATAATCGCATATTTTTCGCATATTTGACTTATATACTCCTTATGCATTATTAAACTCTATCATCATAAAGTAATTTATTTTGATTTGAGAAAGAATTCAAAGTGTAGTTAGTCAAATAAGTTGATGCTCTTTCCATTGCCCAAGAGGATGGATAAAGATTCCTCATTGAAGGTTAAACCTTTATCTGGAAAACAAAATTTGAAGTATATAATTAAAGCAAGGCATTTCTCAAACTTCATCTTAAAATATATACAAATTGATGCAACGTGTTAAGAAGAACGAAACCGTAGCCTTATAATAAGGTATTTTTCTAGATACATTGACTAAACTAATGTTAAGAAATATGTGTGTCGGAGAGGGTAGAGGGGTTGTTGTTGGTGGTGGTAGATTTTGCTATGCTCAGTTACACGTTGTTTACTTGAAAAAGTAAAATAAGTCATAATAAGTCAGCTACAATACATAGTATATATTAACATGAAAAATGAAAATAACAAACTGTCAACTACCTCAAAAATCCATAGAGGTGGGATCAGGTGCCTAGAAGGAGTAAGAATCCCCTGTTGACCTGTCGCACCCGCTGTGCTCTCATTTTCACATATATCTTGACCAGCTAGTTAACCATTTTAAATATATTATAAAATGTAACTGAAGTAATATACAACACTTTTAAACAATGTCGAAAAACAATTACTGAACTACTGAATTATGCAAACTAAGCTTAACGAAGAATAACTCTTTTATTTCTCAGGCACTTCAAGAGTTTACCGATACGAAGAGGCTATATTAATGCCTTATCTTCATTTCTGAAAATCAAACAGTGTTAAAAATCATTTCAAGAAATTTGATTAAATTGTACCTTTTAATTGTTAACCTTATAATTAAGTTTGATTCAATTCAATGATACTCCTATTGATTTTCATGAGCACATATAATTTTTAAAGTTACTATTTTTAAAACTACTAATACGACTTTGACTATGTTATCGATTTTTAAAATATTCTGTCACGATTCTGAGAAAGTATTATATTGCTTTCTTTTTTTTATTATAAGAGATATACCTTTAAGATTTTAAAGATTGACCCCTTTTTTAATTGACCACAACATTTCATTGGATTATTTTTAATTGCTTGTTTTTTTTTTCTTGGATAAAACAAGAGCATAAAATTAATTTAAAAAAAAAACCATGAAAAATATTTTTTTCATTATGCAATACTTTTCTAGATCGGGATTTTAAAGATATGATATGTATCTTTATGTTAACAAAAAGGTTTCGCAACCTTCTAGCAGAAACGCAAACATTATAAACCTGGGAATTTTTATCTCTTGTTATCTTAAGCAAATCAGCATATCAAAGTGTAACCGAGCAGAAAGGAGGCAGTTGATGGTTTCAGTCAATTTATTAAATAGATAAATAAAGGCATTGACCTATAAACAAAGAAATAATACATTAGACATAAAATACGATTTACATGTACATTTAATATGTTTAGTTTCTAGAAATCTTTGACAATAAGCAACCGTAACTCCAGTATTCATTTATGATATAAAACATGTTTTGTAACAATTTAATATTTGAACTTACAAACAAGTTTTAGAAATTACTATGACAAGTTTAACTGCAAAAATACGATAAAGTATAAACTTTGCAATCAAAATAATATGCCCTAATCACTATCATGGTAGTAAAGAAATATATAAGTAAATGTAATATTAACATACCACAAGATGCAGCAGATACACTCTGGATTGACCGACGATGTTGAAAATGAAGTACTGCCTAATTTTACTTAGTTTAAACGGTTACTTATACTAAATAGAGAATTAAATTTATTGGATAATGAAAATAAGAAAGACCAATCAAATTTGAGAACCAATGAAACACGAAAGACTTTACTCAGCCAACTCAATCCAGTTGCGCAGTGTAACTGGCGGTTAATTAAAATTTAAGACTGTATTTAACAAAACAATAATGAAAATAGATAAAACGAATAAATACATATAGAAATACACTTGATACTATCACAAAAGTATCCAAGAACATGCTATTTATTCATTTCTCCATTTGTGGGGTATGAATATCAAATATTTCTCATTAGATGTTTATCATTTACCTGCATCGCATAATCCAAACATTGATTTTTAAAATATAGAGAGTTTTTAAAACATGGGGAAAAACCCCTTAAACTTTTGAATTGTTTTATCTATACACTGTATAAGGGTTTCGGTGGTAGGTGTTCTTATATTTCTTTTACATGTTGTCTACTGGAAAAAAAACAGTGATAAGTCAGATACGAAATAATATGATATCAAATACCTTAGAAAACTTTTAAAACTTTTCAGGACATACTAAAATATAACAGAAAGTAAACACTCAAACAATTTTATAACTACTCAGTATTACAAAACAACTAAATTATACAAACTAGCTTAAGGAAATTTAACTCACACATTTCTCTGGTATTCCAAGAAATATCACAAGTAGGAAAGTGAACACTGTTAAGGAGAGGTAATATACATGGCTTCATTGCTATCCACCAGAGCGGCTAAAAGGCATTTTAAAGAAAATATAGTTAAAAATATAAGATATTACACTTTTCTACCAAAATCAAACTAGATGCTGTCATTAGACAGTAATACCCGCACCAAGTGTTTCCCGTAAATAACACTGTTTTGTACCAGTTTTAGTAAAAACGAAGGATACATGCAATTTCCGGTAATTTTTAAAAATTACAATTTCATAAATTGAGATCCCATGCCATAATACACATGAGCGGCCCTTTATGTACAATTTGGGGTTGAACTTTTTGCATGGGAATTTTAAGTTAATCAATCAGTTATTTACTGGGTAAAACTAGTACCTGCTAATGCGACCTGCAGACCTGTGTTAAGTACGTAACTTCAGACAAAGATCAGTTATTTGTAACATGCATGTATTTTTATGACTTTATTCTTCAAAACCCGCTGCACTATTTTATTAGGTAAATAACTATGTAAAGCACACATTTCAGTCTTAAGGTGGTACAGGACACCTGCATATTGTGATGTACTACTTATTGAAATAAACAATAAAGTATAAATATAATATTTTCCTCCAAAATAATGTTACCTAACAGTGAAGCGCAATGGGTTAGAGTGTTAACTACGTGTCTGTAAGTAGAGAATTCAAATCCTGCTGGGGCTTTTCTATTTTTTACTTAAGTTTCAAAAATTTTAAAATTAACTTATTTTTTTTTTTTTTTTTGCCAAATACATGAACTGTAAAATTTTTAAATTCTAAAACATCACCATTTTGATTATAACGCACTTTTATCCACATAAAGATCGACATTTGTCTTATACCACCTTAAATCAGGAATTATATCTTCTGTCCTGGCAGTTTCGCATTGACAATTTTTGTGTAATATAATTATGTCATTTATATT
Organism: Magallana ariakensis; assembly: GCA_020458035.1. Lineage (NCBI taxonomy): Eukaryota > Metazoa > Mollusca > Bivalvia > Ostreida > Ostreidae > Magallana > Magallana ariakensis. Next base: position 2,200,347 of record CM035815.1, on the reverse strand, counting down.
GCACTGTTTAAAATCTTCTTTGTTGCAACTTCATGTACAGGCAGACTTTCGTTGTTATCAAAATATTCGGATGTTTATTTATCCCTGGGGAGTGTGTGTGTGTGTGTGTGGGGGGGGGGGTTCAGAGTAATACATGTAATTGTGTTTGCAGGGGAAAGGGGTTGGGGGATTGGGGTCCGATGTGTATTTTTGGTAATTTTACTATTATGGTAATATAAATGAATTTTTAAGGGGGGTGGGGAGGGTGTAGACCCCTCACTCCCACCCCTTCTCTAAATCCGTGCACACGATGATGTTGGCACACAGAAGCAAATCTAAAGCCGGCAACCGCCGAGGGGAGGAGCATAATTTAATTTTGTTTTTGTTTTGTTTGCAAAAACTTCAACCCCAAATTGTACATGCGGGGCCGTTAATGTGTATTATGGCATGGGATCTCAATTTATGAAATTGTAATTTTTAAAAATTACCGGAAATTGCATGTATCCTTCGTTTTTACTAAAACTGGTACAACACAGTGTTATTTAGGGGCAAACACTTGGTGCGGGTATTACTGTCTAATGACAGCATCTAGTTGTTATTAATTTTAACTTTAATATTAGTTATTGATCCCCAGGTATAAAATAAGACTTCTAATAATATCAATAGATCATTTGACAATTATGCAAGGTGTAATGTGATTTTTTTAAAAACATTTTTTAACAGTTTATAAAATCTTTTAAGACCCCAAATTATATCATTCGACAATTAAATCAAATAAATGCAAGGTTATTTTTTATTTTAAGAAAAAAAAGTCATTTTATTTACAGTGTAAGGAGGGATACATGCCCAGAGAGTTTTTCCGGGGAGGGGGGGGTTGACAGTTATTCGAGTTTGCCTGGGGGGGATTGTTTCAAGGCATATGTTGGCAATTTTATAATGCTTTTTAAAGAAATTTGATTTTGGAGGGGGGATCTGGACCCTCCCTCCCCCTTTGACCCCATCTCTAGATCCGCACATGGGATAATGTTAATTTTCTGCTACTATTTGACTACCAGGATTAAATTTAATTTTTTAAAACTTACTGCACATCTAGAGGACAGACCCTATCATATCCCAAGATGTGACATATCTATTCATTAAATCAATAGAGGAGTTCTGGGATGTAGTTTTTTTTTTTGAGTGATAAACGTCAATTTTCTGCTACTGTTTGACTACCTGGATGAAATTTAAATTTTTAAAACCTTATTGCACATCTATAGGACAGCCCCAATCATATCCCAAGAGATGACGTAGCTATTGCAAAAGTTGTAAGTGGAGTTCTGGGAACCATACTTTTTTTTGCAAAAAAACTTCATTTATTGTTGCCTACCGATCTCTGTGATGAAAAAAAAATTCTGAAACTGATCACACTTCAAAATGACACCCCCAATCATATTCTAGAAGATGATTTGGCTACTGCAAAAAAAAGTTGACGTTTTTGAAACCAGCTTTTTTGTCAAAAAGCGTCTTTTTCAGCCACCAAATGACCCCCAGGACAAAATTGAAATTTCCGAAACCTTATTGCGCATCTATAGGACACCCCAAAACATATTCCAAGAGATGATTTGTCTATTGTTGAAAATGTAGTAGGAGTTCGAGGAAGAAGTTTTTTTTGTGAAAAAACGTAATTTTTTACCAATTATTTGACCCCCAGGACTACCAGAGAATTTTTGAAACCTTTTTACATAACAACATGACACCCCTAATCAAACTCCAAGAGTTCAGACTGCTAGTTTATACGATGTAAGAGCAGTTTGAGAAAGTAAAACGTGACAGACAAATACATGTTCTGTAAAATTTTTAAATTCTAAAACATCACCATTTTGATAATAACGCACTTTTATCCACATAAAGATCAACATGTGTCTTATACCACCTTAAATCAGTAATTTTCTTCTGTTCTGGCAGTTTTCCATTGAAAATCATTGTGCCATAAAATTATGTCATTTATATTGCACTGTTTAAAATCTTCTTTGTTGCAACTATACATGTACAGGCAGGCTTTCGTTGTTATCAAAATATTCTGATGTTTATTTATCCCTGAGGAGTGTGTGTGTGTTTGGGGGGGGGGGGGTTCAGAGTAATACATGTAATTGTGTTTGGAGGGGGAGGGGATTGGGGTTCGAGGTGTATTATTGATAATTTTACTATTACGGTAATATAAATGAATTTTCAAGGGGGGAGGAGGGTCTAGACCTCTCAATCCCACCCCTTCTCTAAATCCGTGCACACGATGATGTTGGCACACAGAAGCAAATCTAAAGCCGGCAACCGTCGAGGGAAGGGGCATAATTTAATTTTGTTTGTAATAATTATATAGATCAGACTTTCTTTGACATGAAATGCTAAGATTTTTGATTAACTTAAAATTCCCATGCAAAAAGTTCAACCCCAAATTGTACATAAAGGGCCGCTATGTGTATTATGAGATGGAATCTCAATTTATGAAATTGTAATTTTTAAAAATTACCGGAAATTGCATGTATCCTTCGTTTTTACTAAAACTGGTACAAAACAGTGTTATTTAGGGGCAAACACTTGGTGCGGGTATTACTGTCTAATGACAGCATCTAGTTTACTTTTATATTTGTCTCTCAGTTAATTCGATACGCAAGGGCATGCTCTCCGTATGAACAGTTTCTAAGGCGAGGCAAGCTACTGACAAACAAGTTGATAAAACAGGACTATCAACAGTCTCGTTTGAAGTCATCTTTTCGTCATCTTTTCGTAAGTTTTAGGGTCGATTCAAGGACCTTGTCAGCAAATACAATCTTCCACTTGGTCGTATACTGACTGACGTTTTTCATACTAATTGTTAGACCATGATTGATCATCTAATTGTGTATGAACGTTTCCGCTTTTCCCGATTACGACAAAGTGCACACAGCTGGTGTGACCGGTCAGCAGAGGATGCTCACTCTCCCATGGCAACTGATCCTATCTCTATTTTTTACGAGGTCCGTGTTCGCTCTGCTCCTATTATGTAATTTTCCTTGGACTTTTGAATTTGAACACTTAATAAAATATTGTTTAAACATAAACAATGGTCTTTTTTAAAAAGAAATATGATTAGGTTTTTTTTTAAATTGTATGAGTTTTTGTTTCTGGATAAAAAAAGTTTCAATAAAAACAAACAGGAAGAGTCTACATTTATAATATGATATGCAACCTTCTTGCATAACCGCAATCAATATGTAAACTTTATGTTTAAACAAACAAAATTCTAATCCATTGTTATCTGACGTAAACCTGAATGTCAAAGGATCCAAGAACATAATATTGATTTTTGACAGAAGTTTCCTCTTAGCGATATTTGTTTCTTATTAAAAGATTCCGTATGACATCTTTATCACTATGAAAAAACCGTCAGTATCGTCAATGAGCGGACATACTGTGTAACTAAAAAACATACCTTTTGGTTTTAGAAATCCAAAGATAATCCATCCAATGATGAAGTAGATGCACCGAAAGTGCTGTAGTTTCGTCAATAATCGTCAATGTTCGTCTAATACTACATTTGTAAATTTTAAGGATTTTGTTGTTGATGTAATGTTCATCGAAATGCAACTTCTATAACACGTTGTAATGATAAGATCCTTGTTCTCGAATTTACGTATTTTTGAAACTATGCTTCTCAATAAATCCACGAATCTTAATAAAACAACAAAAATGATATTAGATAACCCCTCTCTTTGTTGAGTTAGACATTGGCCAACAGGTTTTCTACACTTTGCCCTAATAAAGTTACTACTAATTTTGTTGAAGCAAACAATTACTCTTTTCTCGGGTCAAATTTATAAATATTAATATCTGATTAAATATCTGGCATTAAAAATTGCCTTAAGTTGTTTTATCGGTTACTTTAAAAATTGATTTCCAACAAAAATATTATCAGAACTAGAGCCGAGCTCGTTGCAAGCAACGAGAAGGTCTTCCGTTACAGCTTCAAGTCGAGACAATCTGATTAAAATCATATCCTTGATCCCCTCCTTGTTTTTCTATTTTCGCTACAAGAGGATCTGAAGAAACCCCTCTTGAGGTCACCCCCTGTTGAACGTTTCTTTAAAAATATACATGAGTTATTCTAGCAATCATAGCAAGTGTTAGAAACGGTAATTTCGGGTTACAAACAAAAATGGAGTTGAACGACGAAATGATGCCACATGTTCGTGAATCTTTCGGTATCAGCAAGTAAGAGATGGAGCATAAGTTGATATTAGACGCCCTTAGGGAATCTAAAGAATGTATTGGCATAACTTCCAAATCATGTAACTGAGGAATAGAACCGACGATTTCATTGGTCAAAGCAAAGTTCACCAGGAGGTGACCTTAAGTGGGGTTTCTTCAAATCATCGTATAGCGACTATAGAAATTTTAATCAGATTGCAAGTCAAGAAAGGATTGTCATTCAGTCTTAATAAAACCACCCCTCTTCTTCTTACATTTGTCAGGGTCTGACAGTTATTGATAGGAGGTTATCTTCACACTACTTTAACTTCTGACCAATCAGGGCTTTAGAAAATCAATTTGAACTCTTCAAAAGGAGACAGAAAAATTAATTCATGCCTATTTTCTATATATTACTGCAACCTCCAGACTGCATAGTATTGAAGAGTTACACTTCTCATAAAACAGATAAAGGCATGTCTGTGATAAGCTAGGGGTATATATTTAGATTGTATGCAAATTTAAAGGTCATATAAAGGTGACCTCTTATTGATACCTATCCGACCCCGTTGAGTGTAAGGAGAAAAGGGTGGGCTGTCATTAAACTGGATTGTCAATATGATAATAGTAAGTTCAGAAAACGAGGCTCACTTTCAAAGTATTATTTTCCTACCAGACAAACTCTCCTTTTAACTTATTTCACGGTTATATCAATTTATGATAACTTAAAACACATCTCTTATATGTACATGTATTTAATTATTCCAACCAGAAATCGATAAATACGTTTACATGTATGTACAACTGATAACAGGATTCAAACTACTGGTATGCCTATATCATAGTGTAATAAACACAAAATCCACTGCGCTGATGCATGGAAAAAAGTGTTATGTTTCATAAACATTTTGATTCCCTATATTCATACTTAAACCTCTACCGCTAAAACATTTAATAGTTTATGTAAAGTGCAGTGTTAAAATTAGAGATTGAAAAGAACACCAATTGTAAATAAACAATAATGCCTTCTCCCGTCTGAGGGTGCGCTATTAGTATACGAGACTGAGGTGCTCAGTGGTAGGGATAACTATCCGTATAATGTTTGGCCATACTGGCCTCAGTATTGTTTTTGAAAGGATTAGCATATTTATCTGAAATCTTCACAAGCAAGTAAAAGAAATTCACAAATCTTCAAAATCATAATCCGCGGCAGTGGTAGGGGTTGTGAGGCATCTCTAACTTCATTTTTTTTTTAAATAGTGTTTTGTTTTAAATATCCCAATATTTTTTTTTTTGCCTTGAGCGCTCATCTAGAAAGTGTGTGGGGGTGGGGGTGTCAGTACCCCAAAATTTAATTTTCTAAATGTAAATTTCAGAAAATGTTGGCAGAGGTGGGGGCAGAACTCCAACTAAATCAAAAATCCTTTTTGTCACTTTTGTGTAGCAGGAAGAGAGACCTCTGGTTTACAATTATTTCTATCATGTCACATATACATGTTTTAGTTATAATATTTTGGAATTTTTTAAAGATACAATGTCATTTATTTGATAAAAATCATATATTTGTGCATACACGTATTAACATGTGACGTGTGAACCTAAAAGTAATCAATTTTGTTCAGTTTTTTACTTGAGTAACAGAAAGGCATAAACCAGCGTTTTGTTCAGAGCACTGTGTAAATTGTATATTTAAACCAAACCAAAAGAGATGGTGTGACGTCAAAACAATTTGTTTTTGTTTTTTAAACAAAAGAGTTCTACATAATGTCAACCTCCAGAAAATACGATTTCTCTAACTTTAACATTTACAACAATTAATAAAATCCGTTGAACAACACATATCTATACCATTTAATTGTAACTTTGAGAAGTGCATACATTTTTGGGAGGCAACTGTGTCGCTAGTCTGTAAGTCAAATGAATTATGTCCTAAGGTCTTTTAAAGAAATAAGAAACTGTCAACACTTGCAGTACTCTGATGTTTTCTATGGCGACCGACTGCATTGAATAACGTATTTCATAACTTTTAAACGTGAGAACAAATAATTATTATTTAACATCTTTGACTTAAAACTTTAAACTAATAATATTCAACAATTGACCACTACAGTGATAGCTCACTTCCAAGTGTATTTTAATTACATAACAATTGATGATCTGCATCCATAAATTACCTATGGCTATCTGTGTCCAGGGTTGTGTGCACTTAAAGGCCGAAGTTTTTAATCGGTCAGTTTACCTTAGGTAAGTTCAGGTGGGGGTGGAGCCTATATTGAAAGAGGTGTGAAACCCCGAGGGAAACACGCTCGCTTGTGTATACATGCATGTCTATATACACGGAGTATTAAAGTGCTCTCAAAAGAGTTTTTCCGTTTATTTAAAAAGAATATCGTATTTATATGTACTTATAAAACAAATTGTTCTTCGTTGAAATGAATATAAACGCATGAAAAACCGCGTGCGACATGTGCAAAATCTTTCGTTTGATTGAACAAGTTTCTGTCGGGATTAACTGAGAATATATCCTGATATTTTGTGAATTATACAACCACCCCACCGTAATCAAATAATAATGCAACTTTGCAACCAATGCTTGTAAATCTTTTCCGATCAGCTGCTAAATTAAAGTGCACAATAATTCTACCAGCTGCGCATGCACCAGAGCTGTCTGTACTTCTTTCTCTTCCGGTTTCAGCTCGTGAATTTTCTCTCAGATATGTGATAACTAACGATATAAATCGTGAACGCAATATTTGATTTCATTTAATTATTTATTCTCAATTATTCACAAACATCTTTATTGATAAACGACGTCTTTCATGGATACATGATCGGCACCACATGATTTTTACAAACTATAGGTGATCAGCGCATTTAGTGTGGTACATAACCAAGTACGAGTAAATTTTTAATTCATATCTTTTAATATTTCTTTTGTTTAAATGCTAAAAGATAGCGATTTATCGTCACGGTATGCATCAAATCAAAAGAAAAACGTTTATTGCACCGTCGTCGCGAGCGCTAGGCATGGTACACACAGGACGAGTAAACAAATGCCAATCATTTTCTAACATCCAAACTGGGGCCTCGATTTAGTTGATTAACAAGGGTTACACTGACCACGTAAATTTGAAGGCGGTGCTTATTTTCTCGGTCTTAAAGGGACACGAGATTTTCGGTCGCACGAGGTGATTGAATTAACACGCAGACTGGCCGAATAAACACACAGATTGCAAAGTGAAACACATTAGGAAGAACGTTAACAAATAAGGAGTCACCAGATATTGATTTTCGACACATATAAATTTTCGATTTTTGTTCGCCATTTTTTAAAATTCAGCTCGAGCACTGGGGGGGGGGGGGCGGAGGAGCACAGATATGACTTTGTTTTTAAACTTCCTAGAACGCTTCGAAAATTAATGATTTTTTTTTCTATGTAAACCCTGCTAAAATTTGGTACAACTCTTAAGAAAACTTATTTTACTTTCTACACTATTTCATTTTTGCGTTGGTCGAATATTAATTCTTACACCAGTATATATACATATATCCATGTGCATATATGTCTCGTTGGCCAGGCAAAGTTTGAATATTGTCTTAAAAGTGTTAAAGTCTGTAAAAAGTCTAAGCAATAATTAACGGAAATGATCATGAGTAACTACAGTCGATTCATCGTCGGACCCCACGGGTTTTCCATCCGTTACATTGCTTGAAATCAGTGTAACGGATTGAAAACCCGTGGGTTCCGACGATGCAGTATATTAATCTTAAGTTAAACACATATCAATTTTACATATGCCGGTAAATATCTCGGAGTTTTATTATATTTAATTTTTTATTTATACAATCGGCCTAACATATTTAGAATCGAATTGATAGATTACTTTTATTCAAATAATGAGAGGGTTTTATAAGATTTTTCCCCCTTACGTTTAAATCAACGCTAAATCAACTAAATAAGGGAGATAAATTCATCTTTCATCTAAAATCAATATAAATGAAAATAAAATAAACAAATATCAATAAACATACACGTGTGATAAGGTACATGTAGATGTCCCCTCGCGCGCGATCTTCTCGGCCATGTGCGAGCGTGCGAGGGATGATCATCATTTAAAGGGGTAATCTTTGTGGTTTTTTGTTGTTGATCTAAAACATTATTAGTACAGTTCTTAGAACATTTTATACTTACAAACCCACCATTGATTTATGTCTGACGATGTTTTGGATTAGGAATAATATCGGATTTTATATTCTTAATTTACATTTTAAATAAAACATTAATAACTTTAAATTAAAACAGTTCCTGTATTTGCGGCTATATAAACTCAAAACAAGTACATGAAAGACGCGAATCTGGTGTATTAGATAACCGCTGACCGAATGGTAGTGCACCCGCGGAGGAATAGGTTACGTAAAGTTACAACACACACAGCTCAGAACCCAGGAAGATTTGAAATGTTTGCAGTATAATAATGATTAAAATCTACCAAATAGAAGTTATTATTTTTTTTTACTTAAAACCCACAATTGATCTATGCCTGATATTACTTCCGATTGAGAATGACATTTATTAATTAACAGAACGTTTTCTTAATTGACACTCTATCATTTAGTTCAATTTGAGAAGAATAAACGTCTATGTGTGATCAAAATTAAAACAATTCTTGTTTTCGGCTAAATGAACTCATAAATTGAGAGACGTGACTCCTGTGTATTAGATAACCGATGACCGCTAGGTAGTCCAGCCGCGACCATGGCGACCGACTTTCTCGGCCGCAAGCGAGGGATAGCTTACGTAATGGTCCACCCACACAGCTCTGATTCCAGATATATTTTAAATGCACGTAGCATGATAACTAAAATGTATCACATAGATTTATTTTTTTTCCGGTAGTTTGTGTGATTTACTAGAAAAGAAAAAGAATGTTTATATTTTCTGTTTCTCGTTTTTTAGGATTGTGCAGAATTTACGAAGATGACTTAAACTCCTCACATAAAAGCATGTATCCTAAAAAATTTTTTTTTCTTATGAATTAAAGCCTCCTTTTTAAACAGGCATACTGTCTGTCGTAACTTAATGTCAGTTGTACGCACAATGACTTTCGTTAACTTGCCAAATAAACACAGGTACATGTTAACATGTAAAGCTTTTTACACTCATACTACACAACTCACCAACAAAATAACATTGTAACGACATTTATAGGATCCCAACAAACAACTTTTCCAGCGACAGCTATATCAAAATCCTAGCCGTTTTTTAGTTATTTAGCAAAAACTTTCAAGGGCCCTTGGCCCTTAATTTAAGGGGCCAGCCCTTTTTTATTGGTGTCAAATGAAAGTCCTTGACATTCTGCACAACTTTTATTCTACATGTCTTAACAAAATATTTTTTGTTTAAAAGATACAAAGGAAAATATGTCTAAATTTTCGCACTTTTTGGAACCCTGTTTTTTGACCCCCTACCTTTTTCTAAATAAAGAAAGTAATCCAAAAACAAAAACCGATGTGCAAAACTTCAATGTCTCTGTTATTCAAATTCGTTGGATTTCCATTCCCTGCTATCATAGTCTCGGAGCCTTTGTCTGGAAACAAAAGGCCCTAAATTTTTTAAAAAGGGGAATAACTCGTTAACGGAAGAGGATTTTTAAAATTTGTGAAATGGTTTAGATAGTGTTTTGTAAAGTCTATAAGCCCTGAAAATTTGAGCAAAAACCGTTCAGAAATGAGCAAGATATGAAGCCTCAAAGTTCGCGTCTAGGAAGAAAAAAAAAAGAAGAAAAACTAGAGCAAAGCACGTTGCAAAGCAACGAGTGGGTCTTCCGTTAATGTCGAAAGAAAAGCTAGATGTTCCTGTAAAAAGCAGAGCTCTAAAACCAATACCAGGAGTTTTAAAACAAAAAGATATAAAAAATCGAATAATTCTTGGCACGGCTTAACAAAATCCGAATGACTTTAAGTACGAATTAACAAAAACCTTAACGATTTCAAGTACGACTTGACCAAAAAAAATCCGAATGTGTTTAAGAACGACTTAACAAATATCGAATCATTCTAGGTACGAGTTAATTTAACTTTGAACATAACACTATTTTCTTAACCAAGAATGTGGAATCAAAAATTTCCGGAAAAATCAATTTTTAAACCCCTATATCTCTGTAATGCATCGTCCGATTTTAAAACGGATTTCAGATTTAAATTAAGCGTAATAAGTTAAACATTTTTGCTTCAATAATATATAACAAATTATTTTTCAGTAAATAGTTATTATTAAAAGACTTTGTAGCCCTAATTTGAGGGGCCAGCCCCTTTTTCTTGATATCAAATGAAAGGTCTTGCAAATATAAACATATTTTGTTCAACAACTGTTCACGAATTGTTAACCGTTCTAGAGATATCTGAACAAAGTGTTTTAGTGGCCGACCCTTAAACTCCTTAATGGGGCCACCAACAAAAAAGTTTTAGGTATTATATTATTAAAAACATTATTTTGAGCAACTTTTCTTCTACAATGCTTTTCAAAATATTTCTCCTTTTCTAGCTATTACTGATCAGAGTTTTGGACTTCTGGCCCCTTGAAACCCCTAATTACGTAACATAAGACTTAGGTATGGTACTGTATAGATAAATAACTGTACAAAGAATATTTTTGCTTCTATAATATATAACAAATTATTTTTCAGTAAAAAGTTATTATTAATAGACTTAAGAGCCCTCTTGGCCCCTAATTTAAGGGGCCAGACCTTTTTTCTTGATATCAAATGAAAGATCTCGCAAATATAAACATATTTTGTTCAACAAGTGTTCAGGAATTGTTGACCGTTCTAGAGATATCTGAACTAATGTGTTTTAGGGGCCGACCCTTAAACTCCTTACTGGGGCCACCAACAATTTTTTTTAGGTAACATATTGTTGAGTACATTATTTTAAGCATTTTTTCTTCTAAAATGCTTTTCAAAATATTTCTCCTTTTCTAGATATTAATGATCAAAGATTTGGACTTCTGGCCCCTTGAAACCCCTAATTAGATAACATATGATTAAGGTGTGGTACTGTATAGATAAACAGCTGTACAATAAACATTTTTGCTTCTATAACTGATAACAAATTATTGTTAAGTAAAGAGTTATTGCAAAAATACTTTAGAGCCCTCTTGGCCCCTAATTTGAGGGGCCAGCCCTTTTTTCTTGATATCAAATGAAAGCCCGTGGAAATTGAAACAACTTTTGTATTACATGTTTTAACAAAATATTTATACATCAAAAGATATTAGAGAAAATGTTCGAAAATTTTGTGAAAAAATTTGGTGCTAATTTTCAGGTTCAGGCGAGCTTCGGGGCCTTGCGCAATTTTAATAATTGGAAGCAGGGGGGTACAACTTCAAACATTTATCTACAATCCTGTAAAGATTTGAACCTTCTATCTTGATTGGTTTCGGAGGAGATGCGTGGACAAAATGACCCTTAAAATTTTCCAAAATCGTCAATATCTGAGACCGGAAGTGACGTCATCATTCGGAAATTCAATAATATGTAGCGCCGATGATTCTCTATCAGTCCTAAAAATTTCATGTAAATCGGTTGGATAGTTTTTGAGAAATAACGCTCCAAGAAAGTCAGAAAAAGAAAAAAAAGAACTAGAGCAAAGCTCGTTGCAAAGCAACGAGTGGATCTTCCGTTAATGTCGAAAAAAAGCTAGATGTTCCTGTAAGAAGCAGAGCTCTAAAACCAATAACAGGAGATTTAAAACAAAAAGATATAAAAAATCGAATAATTCTTGGTACGACTTAACAAAATCCGAATGACTTTAAGTACGAATTAACAAAAACCTTAACGATTTCAAGAACGACTTGACAAAAAAAATTCGAATGTGTTTAAGAACGACTTAACAAATATCGAATCATTCTAGGTACGAGTTAATTTAACTTTGAACATAACACTATTTTCTTAACCAAGAATGTGGAATCAAAATTTCCGGAAAAATCAATTTGTAAACCCCTATATCTCTGTAATGCATCGTCCGATTTTAAAACGGATTTCAGATTTAAATTAAGCTTAATAAGATAAACATTTTTGCTTCAATAATATATAACAAATTATTTTTCAGTAAATAGTTATTATTAAAAGACTTTGTAGCCCTCCTGGCCCCTAATTTGAGGGGCCAGCTCCTTTTTCTTGATATCAAATGAAAGGTCTTGCAAAAATAAACATATTTTGTTCAACAACTGTTCACGATATGTTAACCGATCTAGAGATATCTGAACAACTGTGTTTTAGGGGCCGACACTTAAACTCCTTAATGGGGCCACCAACAAAAAAGGTCTAGGTATTATATTATTAAAAACGTTATTTTGAGCAACTTTTCTTCTACAATGCTTTTCAAAATATTTCTCCTTTTCTAGCTATTACTGATCAGAGTTTTGGACTTCTGGCCCCTTGAAACCCCTAATTACGTAACATATGACTTAGGTATGGTACTGTATAGATAAATAACTGTACAAAGAATATTTTTGCTTCTATAATATATAACAAATTATTTTTCAGTAAAAAGTTATTATTAATAGACTTAAGAGCCCTCTTGGTCCCTAATTTAAGGGGCCAGCCCTTTTTTCTTGATATCAAATGAGAGATTTCGCAAATATAAACATATTTTGTTCAACAAGTGTTCAGGAATTGTTGACCGTTCTAGAGATATCTGAAATAATGTGTTTTAGGGGCCGACCCTTCAACTCCCGACTGGGGCCACCAACAAATTTTTTTTAGGGAGCATATTGTTGAGAACATTATTTTAAGCATTTTTTCTTCTACAATGCTTTTCAAAATATTTCTCCTTTTCTAGATATTAATGATCAAAATTTTGGACTTCTGGCCCCTTGAAACCCCTAATTACGTAACATATGACTAAGGTATGGTACTGTATAGATAAAAAGCTGTACAATGAACATTTTTGCTTCTATAATTGATAACAAATTATTGTTCAGTAAAGAGTTATTGCAAAAAGACTTTAGAGCCCTATTGGCCCCTAATTTGAGGGGCCAGCCCCTTTTTCTTGATATCAAATGAAAGCCCGTGGAAATTGAAACAACTTTTACATTACATGTTTTAACAAAATATTTACAGGTTTAAAAATATTTCAGAAAATGTGCAAAATTTTTGTTAAAAAATTTGGTGTCAATTTTCGACCTCAGGCGAGCTTCAACGCCTTGCGTATTATCCATTTAATAAAACAATGCGGTACATCTACAGACTTTCATCTACAATCCCTGAAAATTTCAACTTTCTATCGAGAATAGTTTCAGAGGAGTTGCGTGGACAAAATGACCCTTAAAATTTCATTAAATCGTCAATATCTTAAACCGGAAGTGACGTCATCTAAAAATGTAACTAAAAACATTTGTCCCCTCCGATGCTGTATAAGTCCTGAAAATTTGGTGCAAATCGGATGAATAGTTTTCGAGAAATAAAGCTTTAAAGAAGGCAGAAAAAGAATATTAAGAATAACTAGAGCAAAGCTCGTTGCAAAGCAACGAGTGGGTCTTCCGTTAATGTCGAAAGTAGACCTTAAAGTTCCTGTAAGAAGCAGAGTTCTTAAACCAATAATTTAAGTAATTAAAAAAAAATTTAAAAATCGAATAATTCTTGGTACGACTTAATAAAATCCGAATGATTTTTAGTACGAATTAACAAAAACATTTGCGATTTTAAGAACGACTTAACAATAAAAATCCGAATGTCTTCTAGTACGACTTAGCAATTTTTCGAATTATTTTAGGTACGAGTTAATTTAACTTTAAACATAAGACTATTTTCTTAACCAAAAACGCGGAATCAAAATTTCCGGAAAAATCAATTTTTAAACGCTTATATCTCAGCGATACATCGTCCGATTTTAAAACGGATTTCAGTGTTAGATTCAGCTAAATAAGCTCTACAAAACACGTACACGTTTTTGAATTGATCAAAAAATTTATTTTTTCGAAAAATTTGATTAACTTCCGGTTTCGACCGGAAGTGACGGAATCTGATTTTTTGTTAAAATGCCCTAAGTAAATCGAGAAATAGACAATCACTGAAAATTTTAAACCTCTATATATAACCCTTTAAAAGAAAATGACTGGACAAAATCGCTTTTTATAAAATTTAAAATTGACGTAATAAGAAAACGGAAGTGACGTCATTTTTCAGCTTTTGAAAGCTTTGAGGGACAAGGATTTCTCATAATCCCTGAAAATTTCATGAAAATCGGTTGAGTAGTTTTTGAGATATAAAGCCAAAACGGAGTCAGAAGAAAAAAGAAAAAGAATAATAATAATAAAAAAAAACAATAGAATAACAAGAGGGTCTTCCGTTTCCAACGGAAGACCCTAATAATAATAAAGAAAAAGAAACCGTAGAATATCAATAGGGTCTTCCGTTGGAAACGGAAGACCCTAATAAGAATAATCTTAATCTGCACAATAATATAAAGGTCTTCCGTTGGAAACGGAAGACCTTAATAAATGTTCTAATTGTAAACAGAAGGATTTTGTTTTATTCTGCCTGTTACAACGGAATTATAATTACTTCTATGTGGAAGCATTCTCAAGATTGTGTAGATTGAACACATTATGATTCCCGGGGTAGGGTGAGGCCTGAGTGGGAATTGAATTTTTTTATAGAAATAAAAGAACAATCTTTAAAAATTATCATTAACCATTGATGGCTGAAACTTGTTTGGAAGCATTCTCAGGTAGTTTAGATTTTAGTTGTGAAAATTATTATCGCCAGAGGCAGACTTGGGTCTCAACGGGGGTTTGCGTTATATAAGGAATAAACAGAGAATATTTTTTAGAATATCTTCTTCTACCAAACCATATGGCCAGATAAGCCGAAACTTGTAAGGAAATACCCCCAGGTAGTGTAGATGCAAATTTGTTCAATTAATTAATCATTGGGGATATAGAGTGGTACAATGAAATATATTTTTTCATATAGGAATAAATAAAGAAAATATTTTTCTTCAAAATCTTCAACAAAAAGGCTTAAACTTGTGTAAAAGCATCCTCAGATAGTGTAAATTCAAGTTTGTTAAAATCATGATCCCATGGTGTAGAATGAGACCCCAATGGGAGTTGAAGTTTTTATTATAGGAGTAAATAAATCTTTTAAAATAAGTTTTCAAGAACCATGTGTCCAGAAAGTTTTAAACTTTTGTGTAAGCGTCCTCGGGTAGTCTAGATTTAAGATTGAACAAATTCTCTGGAGAGGGTTGGGCTACAATTGGGTGAAGTGTTTAGTTTTTACATAGGAATAAAGAGAGAACATTTTTTAAAAACTATTCTTTTCTCAAATCATTGAAACAAGAAAACGACAAATGTTTAACATACGAATACGAGGAGAAAATTTGAAATACTACTAAATTAACAAGATATTTTGTATTTGATACCATGAAGTTAATTTGATCAGGTTTAGGATTTGTTGCTAAGGTAAGAGGTGTGGTCCCAAGGCCCCTTGTTTTGAATTCAAATGACATTTGTAAATTTCTGCAATTCAAAAATCCATTTTCCAAGAATTAGTTTGTTGTTATCTTACTAAAATACATGCAGTAACAATTTTTATAGCTATAAGAGAAATTATCCACATGCGCGGATCTTTGGGGGGGGGGGGGCGGGGAGCCCCCCCCCCCCCTGGAAAATGAGAATTTATTAAATTTACATAGTAAAATTATCGAAAATATGCCTCGGACCCCCCCCCCCCTGGCAAACACAATTTACCTTCAGACCCCCCCCTGGAAAAATTTTCTGGATCCGCGCAGGATCCATATAGGAGCTTCATATCCGCACCGACAGGGGTTTAAACACTAGACCTGCAAGGCCCTCTATAGCAATGAGCTACCAGCGTTAACCATTTGACCATCTAGTCAAACCATGACAATGACAATATCTTTATTCTCTTAACTGCATAAATTACAGTGTTGAGAAGAATCAATGAATAGTTATACATATAATACATTGCATGCATTGGAGAGTGACAATGAAAAAAGAAAAAAAAAAGAAAAAAGGAAAAGGAAAAAAGTATGATTGGCAGTTAACCTAGAGAGCTAACTCTCTCAATTATAACTTTCATGAATTTACACAGCTTGATCAACATTTTTTTATTATTAGCATTAAATAGTTGTTGAAATTTGTAAACATTTGGTTGTGTGTAAAAATATGAAGGTATGTATAAAACTCTATTATCTTTGATTGTTATATCTGTTCAATAGAATAAATACTGAAATTCATTTCATATCTCATTACAGTTACATATGGAACATATACGGTTTTCACCAGGTATATCATACCATCTACCTCGTTCTATAGGCAATTTTGCATTACCTGTTCTAAAAGTACAAACAAACTTGCTTTTGACGACGCTGGCCGCGCACATTACACGATAGAGGTGAAATACAGTTAAAGAAATAAATATGATATACTGACTCAGTCATTAAGTAAACAGATGTGTGTATGTGTTTGTCTACCATCATTCAGATATTTTTAACTTGTTTGAAGATAAGTGAAGTACCTTTGATAACTAGCAAAGCATACGCCCGTATAAAGTACAATGAATCAGGACATGGTAATTTAAAAATGATTTTTGAAATAAAAATCTAGAATTTATATATCGCTAATTAAAATTTAAATTTTAGTAACATTTTCGTGGATTTTGATAAAAGAGAATCTGTAAATGTAATCACTATTGATATTTGTAATAGAGAAGAACCATTTGGAAAAATATAATTCATCAATCATAACATGAATGTTGATTTAATAAAATCTATTTTAAAAAAGTATTGCCAGTAAAAATCTACAGTAGCTATATGAGGTAGTTTCGATAAAGCCGTGCACAATTATTGATAAAACTTGTTATCAGTTGTTTGCCAACCTGACTTATTATAATCGGTTGTGAATAGGTTCATGTGCCTCAGAGAGAATAATTCTGGGCGATTTTATGTAGAAAGGTTGGACAAAGCTTAACAAGGATAGGATATGAAAGGTAAGATAGAAATTATTAGATAATTAGTTCTAAAACACACTGCTATTAGTGAGAGTTTTCCCCCCTTTTAGGCTTGTGTTGTCCACTTAATTTGCTGCATGGCCCACTTTTGTGTACCTAAATTGACATATTGTTGTACTTTGTCTCTACAATGCGTATATGTCTAATTAGTGTCTTCCGTTTCCAACGGAAGACCTAATACTGATTCTGTTGGTAATTCTTCATTATTAGGGTCTTCCGTTTTCAACGGAAGACCCTCTTGTTATTCTACGGTTTCTTTTTATTAGGGTCTTCCGTTTCCAACGGAAGACCCTACTGTTTTTCTTAGGATTCTTCTTCTCTATTATTATTCTTTTTCTAACTTTTTTAGAGCGTAATATCTAAAAAACTATTCGACCGATTTGCACCAAATTTTCAGGACTGATTAACCATAGTCATTACTCGATATTATTGAATTTTGAGCTTATGATGTCTTTTCCGGTTTGAGATTTTGAAGATTTTGTGAATTTTTCGGACCATTTTGTCCACGTAACTCCTCCGAAACTAAAGGTTATAGAAACGTGAAACTTTCAGGAATATGTTGATGGATGTCTGTAGATGATCCTCTGTATTTGACATTGTGGGAAATGCGCAGGGCGCCAAAACTCGCCCGAGGTCGAAAATTAGCACCAAAATGTTTGGCAAAATTTTAACACGTTTTCTTAAATATCTTTTAACCTGTAAATAATCTGTTAAAACATGTAATGCAAAAGTTGTTAAGATTTACACGAGCTTTTGTTTTATTTTAAAAAATAGGGGTTGGCCCCTTTAATTAGGGGCCAGGATGGCTCTAAAGTCTTTTAATTATAACTCTTTTCTGAGCAATAATTTGTTATTTATTATAGAAGCAAAAATGTTTATTGTACAGCTGTTTATCTACACATTACCTTATTTTAAACATATGTTACGTAATTTAGGATTTCAAGGGGTTAGAAGACCAAACTTTTGATCATCAATATCTTAAAAAGGAGAAATATTTTAAAAACCAATGTTGAACAAAAGTTGCTTAAAATAATGTTTTTAAAGACATGGTACCTTAAAATTTTTGGTTTATAGCCCCAGTAAGGAGTTAAAGGGTCAGCCCCTAGAACACTGTTGTTCAGATATCTCCAAATCGGTCAGCAATTTCTGAACACTTATTGAACTAAATATGTTTATATTAACGAGATCTTTTATTTTATATCAAGAAAAAGGGGCTGGCCCCTAAAATTAGGGACCACGAGGGCTTTAAAGTCTTTATATAATAACTCTTTACTGAGCAATAATTTGTTATTACCAGGTAATTATAGAAGCAAAAATGTTCATTGTACAGCTGTTTAGGCCTAAACAGTACCATACTGAAATCACATGTTATGTAATTAAAGGTTTTAAGGGGCTAGAAGCCCAAAACTCTGATCATTATTATCTTGAAAAGAGAAATATTTTCAAAAGCATTGTAGAAGAGAAGAAAAGTTGCTCAAAATAATGTTCTTATCAATATGATACCTAAATATTTTGCGTTGGTGGCCCCGGTAAGGAGTTGAAAAGTCCGCCCCTAAGACACAGTTGTTCGGATATCTCTAGAACGGTTAACAGTTCGTGAACACTTGTTGAACAAACTATGTTTATATTTGCTAGACATTTCATTTGATATCAAAGGGGCTGGCCCATCAAATTAGGGGCCGGGAGGGCTACAAAGCTTTTTTTATAATAACTTTTTTTAAAGCAATAATTTTTTATTAATCATAAAAGCAAAACTAATAGCTTATTAAGCTTAATTTAAAACTGAAATCCGTATTAAAATCGGACGCTGCATTACGGAGATATAGGAATTTAAAATTTGACTTTTCCGGAAATATCAGAAAATAGTGTAATGTTCAAAGTTAAATTAACTCGTACCTAAAAAAATTCGATAATTGTTTAATCGTACTTAAACCTATTCGAATTTGTATTTGCTAAGTCGTTCTTGAAATCGATAATGTTTTTGTTAATTCGTACTAACAATTATTCGGACTGTTAACTCGTTCCAATAATTATTTGATTAGGGTCTTCCTCTTGGTATTCTATTGTTTCTTTTCTTTATTATTATTAGGGTCTTCCGTTTCCGTTTCCAACGAAAGACCCTCTTGTTTTTTTTCCGTTTTTTTTTTATTATAATTTTATTTTTTGTTTTTTTCTGACACATTCTCATCTTTATATCTCAAAAAGATTTCTTCCGATTTCGATGACATTTTCAGAGCTTTTGTAAAGTGACCTTGCCTTAACGATGTCAAAGTTTCAGCGATAACGTCACTTCCGTTCAAATTTAACGGCCATTTTTTATTTAAAAAAAAGTGATTTTGTCCGCAGGAAATCTCAAAAACCGGTCAAGATATTGCTTTGAAATTTTTGCAGATGATAGATGTATTAATAGTATGGTGTACTGGTGGGTTAAATTTTTATTCATTTATTTTGCTCCAAACCGGAAGTAGTTTCGATTTTTTGAAATTTTCATTTTTTTTCGAATAATGCTACAGTGTTACAGAGTATGTCATGGTGAATTCAAATCTGAAATCCGTTTTAAAATTGGACAATGCATTACATAGATATCGGGGTTTAAAAATTGATTTTTCTGGAAACTTTCGCGTTCTTGATTTAAAAAATAGCGTAAAGTTCAAAGTGAAATTAACTCGTACCAAAAATAATTCGATAATTGTTAAATCGTACTTGAACACATTCAGGTCTGATTTTGTTAAGTCGTTCTTGAAATTGTTAAGGTTTTTGTTAATTCGTACTTAAATTCAATCGGATTTTGTCAAGTCGTACGAAGAATTATTCCATTTTTTTTTATCTTTTTGTTTCAGGTACCCTTGTTATTGGTTTAAGAACTCTTCTTCTACTGGAACTTTTAGCTTTGCTCTAGACATTAACGGAAGACCCACTCGTTGCTTTGCAACGAACTTTGCTCTAGTTATTATTTTATATTTTTCCTCTGACATTTTTCGAGCGCTAGAACTCAAAAACTACTTGGTCGATTTTCACCAAATTTACAGGACTGATAGAACATTAAACGTGCTTCCAATTATTAAATTTTGAGCCGATGACGTCACTTCCGGTTTGAGATTTTGAAGATTTTGTGAATTTTTAAGGACCATTTTGTCCACATAACTCCTCCGAAACTAATGATAATAAAAACCTGAAACTTTCAGGAATATGTAGATGGATGTATGTAGAAGATCCTCTGTATTTGACATTGTGGAAGATGTGCAAAAGGCGCCGAAGCTCGCCCGAGGTCGAAAATTAGCACCGAATTTTTTGGCATAATTTTAACACGTTTTGTAAAATATCGTTTAACTTGTAAATATTTTGTTAAAACATGTAATGCAAAAGTTGTTTAAATTTTCACGGGCTTTCATTTATTATCAAGAAAAAGGGGCTGGCCCCTCAAATTAGGGGCCAAGAGGCCTCTAAAGTCTTGTTGCTCTTTACTGGACAATAATTTGTTATCAATTATAGAAGCAAAAATGTTTATTGTACATGTACAGCTGTTTAACTACTCAGTATCATACCTTAGTCATATATTACGTAATTAGGGGTTTCAAGGGGCCAGAAGTCCAAAATTTTGATCATTAATATCTAGTAAAGGAGAAACATTTTGAAAAGCATTGTAGAAGAAAAGTTGCTTAAAATACTGTTCTCAACAATGCGCTGCCTAAATTTTTTAGATGGTCAAATGGTTAACGCTGGTAGCTCATTGCTATAGAGGGCCTTGCAGGTCTAGTGTTTAAACCCCTGTCGGTGCGGATATGAAGCTCCTATATGGATCCTGCGCGGATCCAGAAAATTTTTCCAGGGGGGGGGGGTCTGAAGGTAAATTGTGTTTGCCAGGGGGGGGGGGGGGGTCCGAGGCATATTTTCGATAATTTTACTATGTAAATTTAATAAATTCTCATTTTCCAGGGGGGGGGGGGGGGCTCCCCGACCCCCCCCCCCCCCACATCCGCGCATGTGGATAATTTCTCTTATAGCTATAAAAATTGTTACTGCATGTATTTTAGTAAGATAACAACAAACTAATTCTTGGAAAATGGATTTTTGAATTGCAGAAATTTACAAATGTCATTTGAATTCAAAACAAGGGGCCTTGGGACCACACCTCTTACCTTAGCAACAAATCCTAAACCTGATCAAATTAACTTCATGGTATCAAATACAAAATATCTTGTTAATTTAGTAGTATTTCAAATTTTCTCCTCGTATTCGTATGTTAAACATTTGTCGTTTTCTTGTTTCAATGATTTGAGAAAAGAATAGTTTTTAAAAAATGTTCTCTCTTTATTCCTATGTAAAAACTAAACACTTCACCCAATTGTAGCCCAACCCTCTCCAGAGAATTTGTTCAATCTTAAATCTAGACTACCCGAGGACGCTTACACAAAAGTTTAAAACTTTCTGGACACATGGTTCTTGAAAACTTATTTTAAAAGATTTATTTACTCCTATAATAAAAACTTCAACTCCCATTGGGGTCTCATTCTACACCATGGGATCATGATTTTAACAAACTTGAATTTACACTATCTGAGGATGCTTTTACACAAGTTTAAGCCTTTTTGTTGAAGATTTTGAAGAAAAATATTTTCTTTATTTATTCCTATATGAAAAAATATATTTCATTGTACCACTCTATATCCCCAATGATTAATTAATTGAACAAATTTGCATCTACACTACCTGGGGGTATTTCCTTACAAGTTTCGGCTTATCTGGCCATATGGTTTGGTAGAAGAAGATATTCTAAAAAATATTCTCTGTTTATTCCTTATATAACGCAAACCCCCGTTGAGACCCAAGTCTGCCTCTGGCGATAATAATTTTCACAACTAAAATCTAAACTACCTGAGAATGCTTCCAAACAAGTTTCAGCCATCAATGGTTAATGATAATTTTTAAAGATTGTTCTTTTATTTCTATAAAAAAATTCAATTCCCACTCAGGCCTCACCCTACCCCGGGAATCATAATGTGTTCAATCTACACAATCTTGAGAATGCTTCCACATAGAAGTAATTATAATTCCGTTGTAACAGGCAGAATAAAACAAAATCCTTCTGTTTACAATTAGAACATTTATTAAGGTCTTCCGTTTCCAACGGAAGACCTTTATATTATTGTGCAGATTAAGATTATTCTTATTAGGGTCTTCCGTTTCCAACGGAAGACCCTATTGATATTCTACGGTTTCTTTTTCTTTATTATTATTAGGGTCTTCCGTTGGAAACGGAAGACCCTCTTGTTATTCTATTGTTTTTTTTTATTATTAGGGTCTTCCGTTTCCAACGGAAGACCCTCTTGTTATTCTATTGTTTTTTTTTATTATTATTATTCTTTTTCTTTTTTCTTCTGACTCCGTTTTGGCTTTATATCTCAAAAACTGCTCAACTGATTTGCATGAAATTTTCAGGGATTGTGAGAAATTCTTGTCCCTCAAAGCCTTCAAAAGCTGAAAAATGACGTCACTTCCGTTTACTTATTACGTCAATTTTAAATTTTTCAAAAAGCGATTTTGTCCAGTCATTTTCTTTTAAACGGTTATATATAGAGATTTGAAATTTTCAGTGATTGTCTATTTCTCGATTTACTTAGGGCATTTTGACAAAAAATCAAAATTCGTCACTTCCGGTCGAAACAGGAAGTGAATCAAATTTTTCGAAAAAATAAATTTTTTGATCAATTTAAAAACGTGTATGTGTTTTGTAGAGCTTATTAAGCTGAATTTAACACTGAAATCCGTTTTAAAATCGGACGATGCATCGCTGAGATATAAGCGTTTAAAAATTGATTTTTCCGGAAATTTTGATTCCCCGTTCTTGGTTAAGAAAATAGTCTTATGTTTAAAGTTAAATTAACTCGTACCTAAAATAATTCGAAAAATTGCTAAGTCGTACTTGAACACATTCTGATTTTTTTTGTTAAGTCGTTCTTAAAATCGCTAATGTTTTTGTCAATTCGTACTTAAAATCATTCGGATTTTATTAAGTCGTACCAAGAATTATTCGATTTTTGTTGCCTTTTTTTTAGTTACTTATATTATTGGTTTAAGAACTCTGCTTCTTACAGGAACTTTAAGCTCTGCGTTCGACATTAACGGAAGACCCACTCGTTGCTTTGCAACGAGCTTTGCTCTAGTTATTATTCTTTTTCTTTTTTCTTCTGACTCCGTTTTGGCTTTATATCTCAAAAACTACTCAACCGATTTTCATGAAATTTTCAGGGATTATGAGAAATCCTTGTCCCTCAAAGCTTTCAAAAGCTGAAAAATGACGTCACTTCCGTTTTCTTATTACGTCAATTTTAAATTTTATAAAAAGCGATTTTGTCCAGTCATTTTCTTTTAAAGGGTTATATATAGAGGTTTAAAATTTTCAGTGATTGTCTATTTCTCGATTTACTTAGGGCATTTTAACAAAAAATCAGAATCCGTCACTTCCGGTCGAAACCGGAAGTTAATCAAATTTTTCGAAAAAATAAATTTTTTGATCAATTCAAAAACGTGTACGTGTTTTGTAGAGCTTATTTAGCTGAATCTAACACTGAAATCCGTTTTAAAATCGGACGATGTATCGCTGAGATATAAGCGTTTAAAAATTGATTTTTCCGGAAATTTTGATTCCGCGTTTTTGGTTAAGAAAATAGTCTTATGTTTAAAGTTAAATTAACTCGTACCTAAAATAATTCGAAAAATTGCTAAGTCGTACTAGAAAACATTCGGATTTTTATTGTTAAGTCGTTCTTAAAATCGCAAATGTTTTTGTTAATTCGTACTAAAAATCATTCGGATTTTATTAAGTCGTACCAAGAATTTTTCGATTTTTAAATTTTTTTTTAATTACTTAAATTATTGGTTTAAGAACTCTGCTTCTTACAGGAACTTTAAGGTCTACTTTCGACATTAACGGAAGACCCACTCGTTGCTTTGCAACGAGCTTTGCTCTAGTTATTCTTAATATTCTTTTTCTGCCTTCTTTAAAGCTTTATTTCTCGAAAACTATTCATCCGATTTGCACCAAATTTTCAGGACTTATACAGCATCGGAGGGGACAAATGTTTTTAGTTACATTTTTAGATGACGTCACTTCCGGTTTAAGATATTGACGATTTAATGAAATTTTAAGGGTCATTTTGTCCACGCAACTCCTCTGAAACTATTCTCGATAGAAAGTTGAAATTTTCAGGGATTGTAGATGAAAGTCTGTAGATGTACCGCATTGTTTTATTAAATGGATAATACGCAAGGCGTTGAAGCTCGCCTGAGGTCGAAAATTGACACCAATTTTTTTAACAAAAATTTTGCACATTTTCTGAAATATTTTTAAACCTGTAAATATTTTGTTAAAACATGTAATGTAAAAGTTGTTTAAATTTCCACGGGCTTTCATTTGATATCAAGAAAAAGGGGCTGGCCCCTCAAATTAGGGGCCAATAGGGCTCTAAAGTCTTTTTGCAATAACTCTTTACTGAACAATAATTTGTTATCAATTATAGAAGCAAAAATGTTCATTGTACAGCTTTTTATCTATACAGTACCATACCTTAGTCATATGTTACGTAATTAGGGGTTTCAAGGGGCCAGAAGTCCAAAATTTTGATCATTAATATCTAGAAAAGGAGAAATATTTTGAAAAGCATTGTAGAAGAAAAAATGCTTAAAATAATGTTCTCAACAATATGCTCCCTAAAAAAAATTTGTTGGTGGCCCCAGTCGGGAGTTTAAGGGTCGGCCCCTAAAACACATTATTTCAGATATCTCTAGAACGGTCAACAATTCCTGAACACTTGTTGAACAAAATATGTTTATATTTGCGAAATCTCTCATTTGATATCAAGAAAAAAGGGCTGGCCCCTTAAATTAGGGACCAAGAGGGCTCTTAAGTCTATTAATAATAACTTTTTACTGAAAAATAATTTGTTATATATTATAGAAGCAAAAATATTCTTTGTACAGTTATTTATCTATACAGTACCATACCTAAGTCATATGTTACGTAATTAGGGGTTTCAAGGGGCCAGAAGTCCAAAACTCTGATCATTAATATCTAGTAAAGGAGAAACATTTTGAAAAACATTGTTGAACAAAAGTTGCTTAAAATACTGTTCTCAACAATGCGCTGCCTAAATTTTTTTTTGTTGGTGGCCCCAGTAAGGAGTTTAAGGGTCGGCCCCTAAAACTAATTTGTTCAGATATCTTTAGAACAGTCAACAATTCCTGAACACTTGTTGAACAAAATGTGTTTATATTTACAAGACCTTTTATTTGATATCAAGAAAAAAGGGCTGGCCCCTCAAATAAGGGGCAAAAAGGGCTCAAAAGTCTTTTTATTATTACTCTTACTGAACAATAATTTGTTATTAATTATAGAAGCAAAAATGTTCATTGTACAGCTGTTTATCTATACAGTACCATACCTACGTCATATGTTATGTAATTAGGGGTTTCAAGGGGCCAGAAGTCCAAAACTCTGATCATTAATATCTAAAAAAGGAGAAATATTTTGGAATGCATTGTAGAAGAAAAGTTGCTCAAAATAATGTTCTCAACAATTTAATACCTAAATTTTTTTCGTTGGTGGCCCCGGCAAGGAGTTTAAGGGTCGGCCCCTAAAACATATTTGTATAGATATCTTTAGAACGGTCAACAATTCGTGAACACTTGCTGAACAAAATATGTTTAAATTTGCGAGACCCTTTGTTTGATATCAAGAAAAAGGGGCTGACCCCTCAAATCCGGGACCAGAAGGGCTTCAAAGTCCTTTTATAATAACTTTTTATAGCGATAATTTGTTATTAATCACGAGAACAAAAAATAAGAGCTTATGAAGCGTAATTTAAAGCTGAAATCCGTTTTAAAATCTTACAGAGATATTGGGGTTTAAAAAATGATTTATGGAAATTCTGATTCCACATTCTATGTTAAGAAAATAGTGTTATGTTCAAAGTTAAACTCGTACCTAAAATCATTCTATAATTGTTAAATGGTACTTAAACACATTCGGATTTGTTTTTGTTAGGTCGTTCTTGAAATTGATTAGGTTTTTGTTAACTCGTACTTAGTATCATTCGATATTTTGTTAACTTGTACCAAGGATAATTCGATTTTTTTCTTTTTGTTTTAGTTTCTCTTGTTTATTGGTTTAAGAACTCTGCTTCTTACAGGAACTTCTAGCTTTACATTCGACATTAACGGAAGACCCACTCGTTGCTTTGCAACGAGCTTTGCTCTAGTTATACTTTTTTTCTTTTTCTGACTTTTTGGAGCCTAATTTCTCAGAAACTAAACAACCGATTTACACCAAATTTGCAGGACAAATAGAGCATCATAGTTGCTACAGAATATTAAAATTTCAAATGATGACGTCACTTCCGGTTTCAGATATTGACGATTTTGTAATTTTTTAAGGGTCATTTTTTCCACGCATCTCCTCCGAAACTAAGCAAGACAGAAGCTTGAAATTTTCAGGGATTGTAGATGAATGTCTGTAGATTTTCCTCCATGCTTTCAATCGTTAAAAATGAGCAAGGCCTAAAAGCTCGCCTAAACCTGAAAATTAGCACCAAATTTTTTTCACAAAATTTTCGCACATTTTCTGTAATATCTTTTGACGTATAAATATTTTGTTTAAACATGTAATGCAAAAGTTGTTTCAATTTCCACGGACTTTCATTTGATATCAAGAAAAAAGGGGCCGCGAAGGCTCAAAAGTCTTTGTGCAATAACGCTTTACTGAACAATAATTTGTTATCAATTATAGAAGCAAAAATGTTCATTGTACAGCTGTTTATCTATACAGTACCATACCTAAGTCATATGTTACGTAATTAGGGGTTTCAAGGGGCCAGAAGTCCAAAACTTTGATCATTTATATCTAGAAAAGGAGAAATATTTTGAAAAGCATTGTAGAACAAACAACGCTTAAAATAATGTTCTCAACAATATGATACCTAAAAAAAATTTGTTGGTGGCCCCAGTAAGGAGTTTAAGGGTCGGCCCCTAAAACACATTTGTTTAGATATCTTTAGAACGGTAAACAATTCCTGATCACTTGTTGTAAAAATGTGTTTATATTTACGAGACCTTTAATTTGATATCAAGAAAAAAGGGCTGGCCCTTTAAATTAGGGACCAAGAGGGCTCTAAAGTCTTTTTATTATAACTCTTTACTGAACAATAACTTTGATCATTAATATATAGAAAAGGAGAAATATTTTGAAAAGCATTGTAGAAGAAAAGCTGCTCGAAATAATGTTATTAACAATATGATACCTAAAAATATTTTGTTGGTGGCCCCGGTAAGGAGTTAAAGGGTTGGCCTCTAAAACACATTTGTTCATATATCTTTAGATATTCAGTTCGTGAATACTTGTTGAACAAAATATGTTTATGTTTGCGAGACCCTTTGTTCGATGTTAAGAACCTTGGCTGACCCCTCAAATTAGGGGCCAGGAGGGCTACAAAGTCTTTTTATAATTACTTTTTTTGAGGGATAATTTGTTTTTAATCATAACAGCAAAATTTTTTTTAAACCTCAATAGCTTATTTGTTTGTCATCCGATTTCATTCAAATTTTCAAGGTTAATTGTAAATTGAATTTAGTTTCTATAGCACAAACAGATTTGAAATCGCAACTTCTGGTTTTGAGTTATTCCCCCTTTTCTAAAATTTTAGGGGCATTCGTTTCCAGACAAAAGCTCCAAAATTGTCCGTAGCAAATAATTCAAAGTTAAAAATCTTAAATATAGACACTTTGAACGTTGTCCTAAAAAACGGTAAATATTTCAATAATGCTGTCGCTGGAAAAGTTGTTCTTCATTATCTTATAAATCTAATTGTAATTTAGTATTGTTTGGATATTGCGTAATATGATAGTTTAAAGCTTAACATGAAAACATGTATACCCGCTTTCATTTTGCTAATAGACAATAACTTCCTGTGCAAAATAGTGTTTTAAAGTCGCAATCAATACTTTTTCTTGTTTACATTGGAATCTACATATTTATCAAAATACGCTTTTAGTATCCCGTGTTTTTTCACAACTCGTTTTTGTATATGTCATGTTCATATAAAAAATATAAAAAAAATTAGGGAGCGGTTAATTAAATAAAGTTGATAAATGTTTCATTTTCTTTTATTATTTAACACAGGAAATAAAATTAAAACGATTGAGCATATGATTATAAGCATACAGATACAATAACTGCAACATTTTAGAATGTAAGCTTTGTGTAATGCATTACCGTAACTCACTCATCGCACTTGGCCGTGAAGATTATCGCGCCTTGAACGATTTGTGGATATTTTGTACAGAAGCTTCGCACGCTTATACTACCTTGAGGAAGAAGAACGTGAAGTTTATGTGTGTCGCCGTCAGACGTCAATGATTAAGCACTGTATATGACTTTTCCTCTTTTGTTTTATTAAAAAACCCTTAAAGATCTTTATATGTCTGTATTTTAACTTAGTTAACACTTCACATGTACATGTACCTGTGATGCTCCTACGTGCGACGACAGGCATTAGCACGATCTTTGTTAATGTATTTAGATATTATCAAAAATTATCATACATGTATATAATTCAAATATAAATAAAGATTATCAAGGAAATATTCTGTTACAATCGACCTTTAGACCCCTGACTTTTGTGTACACTATTACTTAACTCATCGTTAGAACATTGACCAAGGAGATCCATTGCGTGGGAACTGGCGATCTGCGGTCACCTAAATTACATAATCCTAAACAATGCTTAACCCAAAGATACAAACATGGATTCATGTAACAAACACCTCACCACCTCTAAATCTGCACATTTTAGATTTTTACGGAACTTTGATTTCTTTATATACATTTATGATAAAACAGATGAAAGAACAAAACAAAAACATGGAACGTGCGTCGAATTTACTTTCTGTATGTTACCCCAAAAATCTGACCGAATATGCCCATTTGTCACATTTATTTAAATTAAAATGAAATTAAAAATCCAAACACCATGATCTTTCGCCTATTTAATCAAATTCTCTTCCGTTTATTTTTTCAAAATACATAAGTAAACTTTCTCGGAAAGAATTACTTTTGATCTGATAAAGAAAAACTAACACAAAAATAAGGATTTTGCGTACTATTGCATCGTCGAGAGAAGTAATATTCATTTCTGTAAATAAGGTTATTTAATTTAAAATTACATAGCGGTGTCTCTATTAAAAAACACCATCTGGTGTATTTAGACGCTATCTTTTACATAAATTCTCCCGCTGATCTTGATTATTATTTTGAATGTTCAAGTTTACACGTATCATTAGATAATAACAGACGACACACACTTCTGTATGTTCAGAGATATCATCAATTTTGACTATCTACTAAATTATGACAGCACACAACAATTTCAAACTTGCACATAGTTTTCAAAATTTAAAATGATTAAAATACAGAAGTTTTCTTAAAGAAACGGTAACGTGTTTTTTATGCGGGTTCTTTAAAAAAAAATACAATTCCTGACATGAATCATGAGTACATGTATATAACAATTATTAATTATAAATCATACTCGCCATTAAACTTATCATTGTTTAAAGAATTTCTGAAACGATTACACAAACTGTGTTCAACAAAATGTTTTCCTAAAACATTTCCAAAACATCTTCCGGTCTTTTTCAAAACATGTTTTCATACAAGCTTTCAATCACAACACTTTTTCATAACGAAAGCAGAACTGAAAGTTAAGTCATTACAATCGTTCGACACCAAATTATATATATTTTCAACTCGCAGTAACAACGGAAGACCTACTCGTTGCTTTGCAACGAGCTCTGCTCTAGTTGTTTAATATATATTTCTACTCATTCCTCTAGAGTTGACTTTCTGATTTACCTAATTGTCCAATTTTTGGGGTTTCTTTTTGAGTGATTTATTGTTTCAATACTTTGCTATTTTCTGTGTAATGTGTGTATCAGATTTAAAAATCAAACAACTGGTGTATCTATGACGAGTTTATATTAAGTTGACTAAATAATTTACTCATATCTATTTTTGTGAAGTTATTTGATTGACAAAATGGTCCATTTTTTATTTTGTTACTTCACCCGATTGTATTAATAATCATCTGTTGTCTTTATTTTATGGCTCTTTTAACCAAATATTCTTCTTTAAGTCGCCTCTACTGTGTCTATCTATTTGATCAACTGAACTAGAATTATGTGACACACGGCGTCTTTTCCTGATTTCTCTCTCTCTCTCTTTCTGTCTCTCTCTGTTTCTCTCTCTCTCTCTCTTACAAAATAGTCTTAGATCAATCTTGCAATGTTTTTATAGCTATAAAAAAATTGACACTTCTGTAAGACTTATAAGAACATAAGGTAAACCAACGATAAAACAATTTTTTAAAGCCAAACTTGTGAACCTTTATTAGTATTTTATTTTCAGAAGAATCACTCATCATAACACATATATAAATAACACAAGAAATATTTTTTTTAAAAGTTACACAGGTATGAGTTCCTTTAACAAATCATTTTCACACAAACTTCATAAAAATACATCTACTTGATGCATGGTAAAACCAGGTATCTATTAAATTATAAAAAGACCACTGTTTACTTTTTATAGTCCCATAGGGTTGACATGCAGCTTCACTTCCGGTTTTTTTTTTCGTTTTTTAGCTCACCTGAGCTGAAAGCTCAAGTGAGCTTTTCTGATCATATTTTGTCCGTCGTCCGTCTGTCCGTCCGTCCGTCCGTCCGTCTGTAAACTTTTACATTTTGAACTTCTTCTCTAAAACCATCTGGCCAATTTCAACCAAATTTGGCACAAAGCATCCTTATGGTAAGACGAATATAAATTGCAGAAATGAAAGACCGATCTTTATTCAAAACGGAGAAAACCTCGAAACTGTAAAAAAAAAAAAGTGGGGTGCATTTTTAAAAATCTTCTCAAGAACTACTGAGTCAAATTCAACGTAATTTGGCCTACATAATCCTTATGGAAAGGAAAATATAAATTGCAAAACTCATGGGCTAATTCTGTTTCAAATTTGAGTAATTTACGAAAATTATAACAAAGAAATTGGGGGTCGATCAGTTTATAACTTCGGGTTCGGTATTTCGTATATCGAAAACGAGGTTTTGTTTTAGAGCAGCCATGTTTCACACACGAAAACTGGTCAAACTGACAAAGATGAATTTGCTTGTTGTGCAACAGTTTACGTGCGAAGGGAATATTTGAAACTTGCAAAATATATTTGTGCAAATTTTTTGAAGTAAATTGAGGTTTAATGTTTCAATGCGTTGACATGTTCACTTGTCACGATGGTTTTAGCTTGTTTTGATTTTAGTTTCATTTTCGTTTATTATGCCTTTTAACTTGAGGGGAACTATCGCCTGTATTTTGGAATATTTACGTATCAAATCAAACATAGACTTCGGTAAATCAGACAGCTGATTGTTTACCTGCGCAAAATGAGCAAAATCTGATGCATTAACAACATATCGTAAAATAAAATTCATTTGTACTATTCATTTTATTCGTATTTCGGTTCGATCTCTACGTAATGGTTGAATAATGCAACGTGATTTGTTAAGATGCTCAGCACTTTCAGTCTAAACGGAGATTATTTTCGCTGATAGAAATATATACTGGTAGGTATTTTTATGATGAAAAATAAATTGTGCTCCTTCTTTGTTTACAGTGCATTTTTTCTTGTTTTCATTGTTTACAATTTTCTATAATTTACTGACCTATCTAAGAGTCAAGTTTAGAGTTATAAGCAAGATACAGAGCTTTGTGCAGAATGCTATGTTTGTACAAAGAGCTGAGGTGATGCTTTAATTTCTTTATATATTAAATGCTGAATAGGAAATGCCAAGTTTAAGATCTTAAGTTGAATGTAATACATTCATCCATGTAAACAAAAACATGACTCAAAACAAGGTATGTATCTTCCAAATAATTATATGAATCACGCTGGAAAAAAAAAAAAAAAAAAAAAATATATATATATATATATATATATATATATATATATATATATATATATATATATATATATATATATATTCTTCACTAATTTTGATAGTTTTTTTTAAACACAAGTCAATATAAACGAAGTCTTTTAAACAGTTGCCATAGTTCTGACACATTATTATGAGGATAAAAGCATCGTTAATACATTGATTAGAATTATCATGTTACAACATAATTCAGTTTTATAGTTTATTCATCAGTCAAGTAAGGTTATGAAACGTCATACGAGATGAATTCACGCTAGGTAAATGACAATCATTTATAATGGAGAAGACCAATTCAATTTTTTAATGTTTTTGATTCGAGAATGAGCGCATTGAGGTACAATTTTCTTCTTTCACGTATAGGAAAGTGGGGGGGGGGTGGCTAAAATAAAGGGAACTGGAGGTTAATCGTGAACCCCTACCAAAATTTTAGTTAAATATCTTGCATAGGATCTTATTTCCGGTAAAATTTGGATACTTTATGAGGTGTTTTTGGTTATTCTACCGAAGGGCCATATGGCACAATATTCTTTGAATGCCCATATAAAGTCATTTTTGCTCAGGTGAGCGATGTGGCCCCATGGGCCTCTTGTTCTTCCTATATGTTTGACACTATGCTCCACTTGTGTTCCTTCTATATTAATACATACATGTAACGTTCCACTGTTGATTTTATTGTCTTTAAATTGTTTGACAGAATCTTACTCTGCTGCCTTTTTGTAATTTTTACTTACTTTACATCAGGTCCCAGTGTTGTTAAATCAATGTTCATATTACTTCGACATGATGTTACACATCAAAATGTGCCACATATGTTTCACATATGTTGTGATCAAACATACGTATAACTCATGTGTATCATATGTAAATCATGCGTGATTTTTCAACGCATGTTAAACATGAGTTCAAAAACATATGGTAAACATGTGTGTATAAACGCATGTATACATACACACATGTGTAACATGTTACTTTTCCCCATACGTTACACATGTTATACATGTGTAATTCATGTGTGTTTTTTTCTACATGTATTTCATACGTTATTTTAACACGAGATACATGTGTGAAGAAAAACCTTGCCAGTATATAAATAGTGCCTGCTTGGGAGGGTACCAGTTGAAATTGACACCCCGAGAAAACCATTGTCAACCGACGCGAAGCGAAGGTTGACAATGGTTTTTGAGGGGTGTCAATTTCAACTGGTACCCTCACAAGCAGGCACTATTTATTTTATTATACTGAATGTCTTTATTTTATAGCAAATTTTACTGCTTTTATATAGAAAAGACGTGAGTTCTACGATGAACCATACGCGCATAATATACGCGCATGTAACAATTCGTTCTATCGGCCCGTTGCCAAGTGTGTTGCTAACGCCGAGGATATTAGAATGAATTGTCAACTGCGTCTAAACCAATCAGATTTCAGTATTTAACATGAAAGTATAATAATATATGTTACATGTTTTACATATGTTTCACGTATGTATAACATATGTTTTTTATTGCTATATGTTTAACATGTGTGGCTAATCATATATTTCATATGTTAAAATCTACCCATTTATATGTACTAAGGAATGAATTAAAATTCTTTACATTAAATTACTTAGAAAGATTTTAAAACAAAAATCAACCAAATAACTACAATAACACACATGTTCAGATCACATTAAATTTAATTCAAGCAGCTCCATTACAAAATCAATCTTTTTCATTAGTCTTCAAGATGTCCAGTTTCTAAAAAAGAAGATAATTGTATTTGTAAATTCAATACAATCATATAATCTACATTTGCAATAAATCTTCTTTAATAAACAATCCTACTTGTACATTAATATGGTGATACAATTACCATAACAAACAAATTGGATTATCTGAAATTTTATACGAGAGAGAGAGAGAGAGAGAGAGAGAGAGAGAGAGAGAGAGAGAGAGAGAGAGATACACACACACAGAGAAAAAGAGAGACAGATAGACAGACAGACAGACAGACAGACAGAGCGTTGGTGGCTATATAGAAAAGTCAGAAAAGTTAACATTTATATACATGTATAAAATTTTTACCTCTGGTGAATATATTCAGCCACGCTGCCAGATTTCTGCCCAATTCCAACTTCTCACTTTTCAATTTTTTTCCTTAACGAGGCACGTTTGGACTTCTTTCTGAAATGTTAATTCAAAATTAGACACAATCATTATATTTTTTAAAAATCAACACGATTCAAAAATATATCTTATAAGTAAAAGAGATTATGCATACAAATTTTCTTTAAGTCAATTAGCGTGAATCAGTTGTGTTAACTGAGATTTTAAACACTTACAAATAGTCAATGTAATAAAATTCTTAACATTAATCTTACAGTCAGAACCTTGAATTATTTACCATTATTTTTCACAATCATTGCAACCACAGTGCAGCTTATTCTGCTATATTTATATAAGAAGAATGTCTTGATCCTAGATTGTTCTTCACAGTGTCTTCAGACTTCATCCAGACAAATCCATTTGCTACAAAATATATTACACTAAATAGTTGAATACATACATGTGGACATCAAAATGAGCTGCATATTTCAATACATTTGTGTTATCAAAGCATTTCATACTATAGTTAAGATTGACATATTTTATGCATACACATATAAATTAATTATAATGAATATAAAATTATGTTTGAAAAAATGTTCGAATTGAAATTCCATGATATATGTACTTACATTTTAACAATTTAGAGAGACACCTGTCACTGTGTTATAGTTGATATCCTATAACGGTAAAATATTCCGGAATGCTCACAATGACGTCATGCGACAATCGAAAGACTTAACTTAATTCAGACGACTAACTGATCATTCAATCGTTTTTTGTAATATAAAAACATATAGAATCAATTACTAGGTGTTTTGATGATTTATTTTTGTTCCCTCAGCTGCAAATGGAAGTCAAGACATACTCGTTGTTTTGCAACGAGTTTTGCTCTAGATTTTTGCTACTTTCACTTTTCAACTTTTTAAATTTTAATGTATCTTCAGATCAACAAATATTTTATGCTCCCCATATGAATAAATAAACCTAATTCAACTGAAACCCGTTAGCTGCTGAGTTGAGATCTTTCGGGAAAATTATGTTCAGTATTAAGCACGTTGAAAGACCTAACTATAGTCTGTCCCAAGTTATTGCTTCCATCACTTTTTGATGGTTTTTAATAAAAATACACATACCTGTGAAAGAAATGCTGTTGAAATCAATATTTGGGAAAATATCCAAGATATCTTTATTGACAAATTATCATTTTTCACTCATAAAAGTTCACAGGAACGAAAACAAATTTCTTACGGAGATTTATAATGGGAAATTTTTACATCTTTTCTCCATTCGGAAGTATTCGGGACACCTCCCACAATTTTTCAACGTTATCATCCGGGCTTAATAATGGCTGATGCAATGCAAAATTCGCGTAGACTTTCTATTTTGGGATGTGTATTGAAACCTGAAGCGGTAGAGGGGCGTTTCAAAACAGATAATCTGGACATTTATCATATTATAGTCTGTCCCGGGTTTTTGCTTCCGCCACTTTTCGCTTGATATTTCGATAATAATAAATACCTTTGTGCTCAAACTACGTTCATCTACTAATATGAAACAAGACTAATTTTTGAAATACAATAAAACAAAAAATAAATAATACAAAGCATCTAAGTAAAGGGAGCTCGAGGTAACCTACACAGCGGTTGTGTATTTAGAACAACAGCACGCTTTATTTAATATCAATAAATATTTAAATATGGAGGATATAGAGAAGGCTCCGATGGAAGGTGAATTAATCTTAGAAAACCAGAGTTTAGATTGTACAAATTAAGAAGTTAAAGTAATGGGGTGCATATTATATTATATATTGCCAAGCAGACAACATACAAATATACATAAAACATAGGTTCATCCACGAGAGTTCACTACAGCCATCGCCACGCACCGAGACACGTCCGTCCTCGACCAGGGAGCCCGCGAGATAGAGATCCGTGCACAATTCCCGCTGTCTGACATCACACCTTAGTTAGGTTGTACACATAATAAGTCCATAAACACCACACTCCCCTCTGTTTCCTTTGATGGGCGTAGGTCCATGGCGGCTGGTATAGGCGACATCTCGTCATGTGAATGCTCCTCCAGATTCATTCCGGGCATATGAAAATAAACTACACAAAAGAGTGCAGCTAACCAACTTCGCACTGGTAGCTTGCTCCAACTCCAACAAGCGTTGGGGGTTCCAGTTCAGCCGGAACTCTCCCAACTCCAGCATCATATCCACCATAAGCGTCAGGGGGGTATTGTTGCTTACACTTGGCATGACGGGAGGTCATCATGATGGTCTCATCACCTAGTTCCATAGCTCCACTGTCCAAGTTAAGCCAAGTTAAGCCGAACCTTTTGGTCGAACATCCAGACCCAGCAACATCAGGTCTTTCAAGGGGGCAACTCGCAAGTCCGCTTCATAGAGGTGCGGGCCTATACGGATACTGAATGGTCCTGCGATGAATCC
Organism: Magallana ariakensis; assembly: GCA_020458035.1. Taxonomy (NCBI): domain Eukaryota; kingdom Metazoa; phylum Mollusca; class Bivalvia; order Ostreida; family Ostreidae; genus Magallana; species Magallana ariakensis. The sequence continues at coordinate 2,163,544 of CM035815.1, read as the reverse complement.
TTCCAGCTCGGAATCTTCACCCGCCTGCAACATGACGATACATTCCTTCACCGGTGGCCTAGGGTCCATCAGCTGATAAGATTCCTTGGACAGCACACGGACTTCAGCTTCACTGTGTCTACCACCGCATCTATGGCCATGCCATTTACATCCACGCAAACAGCGAATCCCGCAGTTCGTTGTGAATTCCTAACTGGCCCACAGGGCCTAGTCCTCACAGTCTCTTCTTCCAGCCCGTCAAGAGAGCCGGGATGCCTATCAGCGTCCAGAGAATGAAATGACGATGAAGTCTTGCTCTCTGCTTCCTGTTCCTCTTCTGGCCTGGAGGTGACATGCTGACTTCTTGTTGGCAGAATACCAAGCTTGGCTGAGAGTTGTCATAAGCTGCAGTCCTCTGACTAACTGAATCTATCCCACTGGAAACTGGATTCCGTCGACTCTTATGTGTATGCTTTCTTTGAGGTTATATTTACACTTCCCCAAGGTCTGCTCCATCTTCTCTACCCTACTCCTGATTCTGACTGGTGCTCAGCACAGGGCGACATCTTCCTAACTGAGTGGGCCGGTCTGTCCCGCCGCGTGAACTGGTAGTACAGCATTCTGTCGACAGCCTCCTCCACAGTCTTGGGCTGACCATCAAGGGCATGCAAGCCAGCATCTTGGTCCTCAGCTCCAAAGCACAGGCGGGGTATGGCATAGACATGTACATCTGGCACACCAGGAAAAGCATAGGTGGCCAGGGTAAGGATTCTGTCGGCCCACTGGTGCAGGGACTCTGCTGTGCTGCGTCGCAGATTGGAAGTTCATCTGGTGCATCAGACAAGATCCGGATGATCCAAACCGCCATCCAAACTTGCACAGGACGTCGCTCAGGCTGATGTCCCGGTTCGTTTCCATTAACAGCGTGTAGTAATCACTCGCTGCTCCTTCAAGGGAGAAACAGAACTGGTCATGCTGCTCTTCCTCGGCCCATTGCTGATTACGGGACAGTCGCTCAAACTTCAACAGGAATGACTTCCAGTTCGATGTTCCGTCACACTTCAGGTCTCTGCACCTAGGCTTGCTCCTAGACTGTTTGCTCTGCATATCCCCGGGCTTGCAAGTACAGATCGGCGAGTCATCAGAATTAGGTACATAGGGGGCACCTGTCCAGTAGGTTGGCTGCACATGCTCCATCTTCCCTCCCTCTCTTTCAAAATGACAGACAGGTATGAAGACATTAGGAGGATTGTAGTTCGTCGATACATGCGGTCTTCCCGTAGAGGTTACAGTCTGCACCGCTGTTTGAGTACTGACGATCGACAGGCAAGGGTCTGCGGGCCATGACATCAAGTTTAGCAGGCAATGGCGGCAGTCCCTCGAACCCAACATTCATAGAGTGTGTAGACCCTCGAGTAAACTACTCAGGAACAACAATACAACTACCTTGAGGGGTACAAACGGGCCAAGCAGGCCCGCCGGGCATAGGGGTTTGGGATGAGTCATGTAATCTAGTCTCACACTGGGGATTGGGTGAATGAAACTGGGAACCTACAGAACCTCCTATATGTACTGAATGCCCGTTCTGTGTGACCGGGCTACTACTGCCACAAGTCTGCAGCTGCCCTAGCAAAGAGGGCACGCATGAACTCAAGTTACAGGGGCTCTTGTATAACTGGGAGAAAAAAAATCTGAAGGGTTCCCTAAGCCAACATACTGATTCACCCTATCCTCACTACTTGAACTACAACTGAACGAAGCAACCTCCTCACAAGAATATTCCCATTTCACAACGGGAATACACGACACACTCTGGATATGCTCTGACCTAACGGGATGAGAAGACCCTACAAGCAGCACGTTCCTGCACACTTGCACACTGGAATCAATAAAGTACGGACCATGGCCGATAGACATATCACCCCCACCAAGGGTGACTGAGCTATAACTAACTGACACAACTGACTGAGCATTATCTACCGACATCATGATCTATCACTCCTAAAAATAGCTACCAAACTACGCTACCCTGGTCAACAAAAATGGCGTCAAAACTATGGAAATAATGCAAGTCAAATACAAGCAAATTTCACAACTACCAACCTATAACCGTAAATCTCGTGGCCTCGAGTTGGGCGCCAGTATAGTATTTATTGCCAAGCAGACAACATACAAATATACATAAAACATAGGTTCATCCACGAGAGTTCACTACAGCCATCGCCACGCACCGAGACACGTCCGTCCTCGACCAGGGAGCCCGCGAGATAGAGATCCGTGCACAATTCCCGCTGTCTGACGTCACACCTTAGTTAGGTCGTACACATAATAAGTCCATAAACACCACAATATGAACGTTCTCAAACAACTTGCTATTACAGTATGGAATTTTATGAATGGAATTTGACAGGAAACTTACAAAATCCCAGTGAAAGAATTTAACTCATTACGAAGTTGCGTACGATGGAAGTTTCTCTCTCGATAATTTTGAATTCTAGAAGATAATGCTTCATCTCAGACGACAAACTCCTTTCTAACTGTATTTCAAACGACGATGGTTTGTCAACAAAGTCCGACAACTCGTACAGTTCTTAACTTTTTAACACTAAAAACGGAAGAAAAACGAACGAGTATTGTAAATCCGAATTTTTTTATAGCTTCTTATCATTAATTATATTCCTTATTTGGAATTTGAATTTGAATGAAAGTCTTTGATTTTCCTTCGGGCTTGGGCCGATACCAACCGTTCGGGCTGATACCAGGGCCGAGATCAAAACAACAGTGTGATATTCTATATAAAACACTAAATTTGAATCGACACATGCACTTCGCCATGACTTTGTTTACTACACGAGGTACCTCGGGGATTAAGGTTCATCGGTGAGAATGAGGCACATATCCAAACTAACAGCCAAGATCTCGACACCAGTGATTTCAATGACTATTTGAAAGGTCGCTTCGAGATGAGCCATTACGGGATGTTGTTAGATCATGTAAAGCGTATTGTAGAGGAGCGGATTTACAAGTTTAATTTTAATTAGATTGAACATATGTTTTTTAAGTCAAACATTTTAAAATTCAAAATCCCGTTGAATATATTTTGAAAATAGTGTAGTATATTAACATTAATATCGACAGGTGTCCCATACCACCTTAAATGTACTAAAAATATCATAAAAATGTTGACGTAATACATGACGCACTCTGATAAAAAAAAACTTTTTAAAGGTGCATTTACTTGATCAAAAATGAAACGCAATTTTTAAAAACATTCAAAATACATTATTTCTTTAAGGAGCGAAGCCAAAATGATACAATCCTATATTTTTTATGTTCTTAACAATTTGACATAAAGCTACATTGCTTTATTCTGTATACTCTGACAAGTTTAACAAAATGGTGTCTTATTATCTTTCAATATTTTTACCGCATGCTTCACTGCTTCCATTTTAGGACTTTTAAACATTCGGTCAAAATGTTCTTTTGATTTTGTTTTGTTTTATGATTTTTTCATTATTCTTAAAACATTCCTGTCAAAGATATTTATAATACTGCAGCAATAACGTAACACAGACAAATCAATAACCAATGCCGTATAACAAATATAAGATTTAATCTTATAAATATTCTGAACTATCGGTTCCGTTACTTTCTGTTTCCATCAAGCAAAAAAACTTCTTTTTTAAATGAAACCTTATATCTTTTTTACATTTGCAAGTGCCTTATTTAAATTTTCAAATTAGATTCCTTTTATCACGTTCTTCAATTGTAAGCTACGACTTCTATCTCTTACGGTGTTCGATACATAATACCCAAAACCCATTTTAAAGTACCATTTTTAAGTTAGAAAATTAGATTCCCCTTGTTATGTTCTGCTACTACTTCTTTCTATATCCCATACGGTTTTCTAGATATAATAGCTCAACCTTTACAATCAAACTTTGACTGTAGAACTTTTATGCAAAGCATACGTATTGTTAGAATTGGTTGATTTTACAAGTGCTACGGTTTCTTAAAATGTTTTCAAAAAATGGTACGGTATTTCATCTGTCGTCTACAAAAAGCTACCGTGAAAGATTTATCTCGCAAAAAAAAAACTGATTAGCAAAAAAATATTTCTTAGGCATACGCAGGTTTCAATCTGACAAATGAATATTTGAAAAAAAAGGTTTCAAAATTTTCTTTAAAAAATGTAATGATATTTCTAGATATAAAGTTTTTGGGGAAATTTAAATTTCTTATATGTTCATCTGGTTATTGGATTAATACATTCATAATTCTTTATACCCGGATAACAACTGTGTAATAGTTAGTATAGCTTATTAAATATATACATGTTTTATTCCACATGAGAGGTTGATAACTTAAATCATAAAATCAAAATACAGTGCACCATCTTTGATAACCTTTAAAAATAAGATGGGTAGGTTGTTTATGTGGAAATAACTTTATACATAGAATTATGACAATTGGAATAACTGTTTAAGAAGTCATTGTAAAAGAAGTAAATTTTGCAGGAATGAACGAATGAATAAACGGTAATAAGGATAGTCATGCCTTAAGTAATTTTAACTAGACTAGTACAGATTATAGTTTATATCTTCTATTTAAACGGTCATATAATAGTGCGTTCTTTTGGTATAGTTTCAGGTCTCTGGACGCTAATTTTGCTGATGATCATGGATCTCAAAATAATCCAAGGTTGGTGTTAAAATAATAAAAAGTTTTCTCGTCAAATAAATACATCATATATACAGATATCAGTATTAAAGTACATATATGAATACACAGCGTTAAGGATATGTGAACCTGACAAAAACAAGTTCTTTGCGCAACGCGAACTGTCGTCTGGCGATGAATGTCGTATTTCCACAGCGACGGTTTATTTGCTTAATTTAAGGTTTAAACAAAGATACAATGTGTGTAAGTTTGTGAACTTGCATAAAATATCATTTATATCAAGTGGTTTTACTTTTTTAATCATTTACAAACTTAAAGTTAACGACATACTTGCGCCGATTTCCGGTAATTTCCCAAATCTCGATGTAAACAACGAGTCAGAATGACAAAAACTGATGGATATCATTAGTATATGACGAATATTGCGAACAAAAACCGATGTCGGGTGTCATAAAAAGGGAGTGAAAAAGACGAGACCATACACCAGTTCCCTGTGATCTAAACCTGTCATTGGCAAGCAGTAAGCATGGTAAGTGTGTTATCATGACATGTGCTATAGACCCTTTCACGGTAACTGCGGTACTGCTCTTTTGCAGGGCAAAATGACATAGTTTGGTGAAATATGACGTAACGTCAATTGTTTCAATCACGTCATTTAATTATCTACCTACTAAAACTTCGGTAAAGTGTATCAATTTGCCCTGCGAGAACACAGTACCGCAGTTGTCGTGAAGGGGTCTATTGTACAGATTATTATGCTCGTAAATTATCCACGTGAAAACAATATCGCCTAGCCTATATGCAGAATAGCTAAACAATAATCCTAATTTGTTCAAACATAAAATTAGTTCATTGTAAATTCAGTCAGTGTGTAATTAAAATAATCACAATTTTAGTTCGAATTTTCTCAAAGAAAATTAACCATGATAAATGGTAAGGTTATATAACCAGGCGCGTATATACTCAACTGTTAGCATAGAGGGCCCTGAGTTAACTCTAGCATATGACAAGCTTATTTACCAACATTTACTCACAAAATGATTTTTAGTGTAACACTTTCATGCACATTAGCTTGAACAGTATATTTGTAAGGAAATATATTATATGTTTGTATTAATGATATTTTTTTACCACATATAGTTCATAATGTGGTAACCTGGTGTTTACTAAAGTAAGCAACTTTGGCTGAGGGTTCAATCATATTTATTCATGACAATTAAGAGACAAGAGAACTATTAAAGTTCAAACCCTGTAATAAGAATAACATACATAAGCATAAAATACATATAAATTAATCAAATAAGTTATTATAAATAAATTATCATCTACACAATTACAATGACATGCCATATCAAATCATATCATAATATAGTTTATATAATAAATAATTTCAATTCAAGAAAGATAAGTTATGCCCCTTGGCAGAGCAGTTTTTAAAATATAAGTATATAATGAATATTATGCATAAAAATATATTTACAATATCCTAATAAAGTTATATCATAACTTTTCATTGTAATTGAATTATAATTTTAAAAAAAAATATATAAACATATGATTCAATCACCTGTTTGTGGAACAAGGTTCCTTTAATACAGAAGGTCTACCGTCCTGCTCTGTGACACTGACTCTGACTTGATACTAAAATTAATATTTACAAAGGCTTCTTACTCAGATTTAATTTATAAAAATATGAATAGCATATTTGGTTTAATATAAAGGAACTAACTATAGGCTTTGTACATGTAACTGTCAAAATAGAATAATTCACTTCTCTCAGGTAATATCTATCTTACTTCACAAGTTAATAAAAAGTGCTAAATTAGAAACTTCCCAAAAATATTATCAACATAATAAACATGACAGGTTTTGAAATAAATAATGTACTTACAATAAGATAAGATGAGTTGTCTAATAGAAAAGATAGATACTTCGAAAAAAACTGACTGACAAATAAATTTACTTCTTAACTCTTCTGAAGACTTCATAGATATGGACAAAGACAAAGTGTAGAAAAAGAGGGAAAACTATATATTAAGAAAATCTATTGGTTAACATGAACACCTGACTTAAATCACATGTCTTAAAATGACCATACAGGTGAAAAAATGCTTTAGGCTAAAAAGAGACCTCTGCTACACAACACAATTCATTAAATCAATAGAGCATAAAAATAGCACAACACACTTGTTGTGTATTACAAGTAATGATATTAATTATAAAATACTTTATTATAAACACTGAAATGAATATCATATAGGATAATCAAATGACTTATATTAATTATAATTCAAAAATAAAAAAATATATTTAATTCTGTCCTTTCACTTAATAATTCCAATGTGCAATTAGTGTGGGAAAATATTTAAAAAATCACGCTCTACTACAATAACATGAAGGACTAATCTTTTATTCAACATCAATAACTGAAAATGTTGATTTTCTGTATTGTGAAACTATTTGAACAGCTGTCTGATATTCACCTTTATTGAATTATAAGAATCAAAGTACAATTGAAAAAAAATTTAATATATCTTGATTTATCGGTCGATAGAATTGCTCACATCATATTGAGATTTCATGTGGTGTGTTCATTATTCTTACAAATGTTTTATTTTTATCCCCCATTATTTTCAAATCATGAAAACATAAGATTTGTAAATACACACAGTCATATAAGATTTGAAATTGTCAAGTTAAGTAACATTAATTTAAATTTTCAAGATTAGAATAAAATGTTGACAAGTTTCATCTGATATCGATTTTTTATTTAGAATAATCCCTTTATATAAGGCTCTGTCTGTCTATGTTGCATACACTTTCATAATATGCCCATATGAATTTTAATTTTCTACATGTAGCTTCTTAAAATCATTCTTTCATATGAGTCCTTCTTGTACTATAATATGCTAAAGTAATAGTACCAGTGATGTCATTTTGTTTTTTTAATACAGATTTTTCAAACCTCCAAGAGATGAGAACACCACTGTTATGTGTTAATGAGGTCATTCCTAATACATACACAAATACAATGTGGAAAAATATAAGACTAATGTAAAGAATAGAAACAATGAGTGATGAAGAGAAGTGCTGATTATTGTTTCTCTTAGGTTCATCCTGATAAAGCCTTTCCCGATTGATGACTTCTATCATTTATTTGGTAATTTAAGGATGAAAAGATTTATTTGAACATTTATGATATAATATTAAGACAATTAATAAGCAACACAACATATCCTGAAATATGAAGCTGGACCAATCTACCATTTATTACATGTACTTGGATTTGAAAACCATTTCTGAAACTCCAAATGTCATGAATAATTTGAAATATAATGCATATAATTAAGAATTATTATTGTAAAAGAATATATATTATGATACATGCATATGCTTTGAGAAATATAATTGATATATATCAAAAGATGTTTATACTGACCAAGTGCAGTAATGAAGTTTGTAATGGCTATATACTGTTTACTGTTCATGTGGAGTAACTGATTTTTAAAATATATGTCTTATGTTTATAATTATGTTTAATTCTATGATTGCATAGTATATCAAATCATTATGTCTGTCTGTCCATCCATTTATCTGTCTGAAGTCTGTTTTATTTTATAACCCTGATGAGGTAACTGATGTAGATCAAGTTCAGATCATCATTATGACACTTATATACAACAAACCTCACAGAAAATAAATGACAGTGGGGGGGGGGGGTTTAATGAGTTATAAATGTATGGTTGAGTAAATTTTTTATTTTAGATACTTTTTGAAATGATTTTTGTGAATAAGAATATTTGTTGTTACATAGATACCTTATCTATATTTTTTATCATTTTTACATGAAAGAAAATATACATATCCTAGTTAGGCCACACCAGTATAATTTCTTGCTCGTTGGATATTCAGTGGAAAGGGTACGAGCGGGCGAGCGATTAAATAATAAGATTATTATTTTTTGTAGCCCATATTTTTAGGCGGTACAAAATAATATTATTTGTAAAGTTTTATTTAAACACGAGCGTGCGGGATCCGACGAAAAAGAAATTTTATTGGTGTGGCCTTACACATTTTTTATTTTTTAGTTCAAATTGAGGCTGAACCATTGTAATATATTACCCTGCATAATCATTCTGATAAAGTCTAAATCATACATTATTAATAGCATCAAGACCAATATGGGGACAAAGGAAGGGTTCAAAGTTCAAAGTTTAGCATATATAGGAATTATAGGAATGCATACATGTATATATATATATAAGGACAAATCATAAATCATCTCAGAATCTGCAGTGTTGTCAAGTCGAATCAGGTGATATGATTTAAAGAATTATCATGATTTAAGTATCAAATTTTATTTTATACCTGTAATCATTTGAAAGATTCACCTATTTTCCAACACCCATTTTAATGCAATACCTTGCAAATCAGACAAACCTTTTTTAAGATTGATAGAGAAAATTCAAATTAAATACAGTCAGTATATTGTTTGCATGAAACCTCTAGCTGTTATTTATTTGGTTTGATTGTATTTTAAAATCTTTCAACAAAGACTTAATAAAATTGTATGTATTAAAGTTTTCATGCATGTTTTTCTTTTTTGTGTACAGACCAGAGTTTCTTGATTATATCAGATGCACAACTATGACACTCAGGTTGTTAATTACCATTAAAAAAAAACTCTTTGATATACATTTGAAGTGAAATAATTGTCAAATTAAAGAATCCTCTTCTCTTTATATGTTTGGTTTTTAGAAATACAATCATTTATGGCCGTATTGACTTTCATGAAGCGTGCAGAGTGATTTTTTGTAAAAGTCAGATCAGAGGAAATTCGGGTTTTCAGTTTTGTTTTATTCAATTCCTAGTAGTATTTGCAACACAACTATATTAATTTTTCACTACAAAAACTTATGCAGGTTCACAGTATAATTAGTTGAAAGAAATTTCCATTTAAAACTGAATTATACATCTTTTCTAACAGATAAGTAGGGTTTTTAGCATATATTTTAGAGGTCCGAGGAAATTCAGACGTTATTATCTTTTTTTTCTAATTCACTAACATACCAATTATTTATTATTAATCTGTTGCTTTTATCATTTCTTATTATACAAACATAGTGTTGAAGACGTGATTATGACGTCAAAACATAGTGACGTCAAAACAATATACAGTGTAAAGTATAAGAGTCAACACAAAATTAATGATAAAAGTCCAGTGTCTCTTGTACATAATTACATACATGTATGTATAGTTGAAGAGATATTATACGTAAATGTTAAAATTAACAATATTAAGAATTTAACTTTGGTTTAAACAGTTTAACAAAGTGATTTTCTTTAGCTTTACGCAATTGTTTTCTTTAACTTTATAAAGGGGGAAAATATAAAACATTCCCTTTCCGCATATATCGAAACGCTGGACTTTTATCATTATTTTTGTGTTGACTCTTATACTATACACTGTATATTGTTTTGACGTCACTATGTTTTGACGTCATAATCACGTCTTCAACTCTATGGGCGCTTTCCATTAACGTTGCCTCGCCGGCGACATAATGGGGAAACGGTAACGTTAATGGAACGGTTGGCATCGTCACAATGCTCCAACGATGATGACTGCAGCTTAAAACTGTTACTTATCTAAAAATTTGGTTCAGAAATTTGAGCTATTTGCGTTTTAATGAATTTCAACCTAGTATGACAAATCGTAGTTACAGAAATCCAGTTTTGTTGAGTATGGTAACCAAGACGCCATATTGTTTCCTAATCGGCAATGGTAGAAAGGGTGTCCACAATCGCTCGCCGGCGATGCACGTTCCAGCGATCGGCGACGAAGGCAACACCGGCAAATCCGGCGATGCCGGTCAAATGGAAAGCACCCTTTGTTTGTATAACGTTGTCTAACGTCACGAGATTGACGTCATAATGTTCTTGTTTACTTTGTTTAAATCTACTGAAGAGCCCGGTAGGGCGAAAGCGCTATAGATAAAAGTTGTTTGAAAATTGGACTTATTCTTTGTGTTTATATATATATATATATATATATATATATATATATATATATATATATATATATATATATTAACTTATAAATTAAGGCATTTTGCGAATAAACTACAAAATGCCTGCACCATAGTACTTGCTTACACCTTTGGTATTTTAACACATGCGTGATGATGTCCGTAAGGTATAATTGAATTTTAACTGATAAGTTATTATTGTGAAATTAATCAAAAATCTACTTTCATTTTCGATAAACAAGCCCGGAATAGCAAAAATGAGCGCAAGGTGGTGGACACGCTTTGGCGGATCCAAGACAGGGATCGTTTGTATCTAAATATACAGTGGCGTAGCTTTCATTAAAGCACGGAAGCACGTGCTTCCACTTTGTTTTGTAAAAAAAAAAATCAAAGGCAAATTTTAAAAAAATAAGTACTTAAAATATCATAAATATTGAACACAAATAAATTAATATATAAATAAAAATACCTTTAAGTACCTTTTTAGCCGTATACAACGGTATCTTCTTTAGAAGATCTCGAACAACAGGGCGATGGCCAATTACGCTTGTTCAATAACAAAGTTTGATTTTATTGTTTTGCTTGTCGCTTTGTTTTATCCTAACATATTCAAATGTTTGGAAATGCTTGCAAATATGCCCGTAACATCAGCAACCGCAGAACGCTGTTTCAGCATTATGCTTCGCTTAAAGACATATCTCTGGTAAAAAATGATGGGACAAAGAATGTCGTCTTTAGCAACTATACACATTTACAGGGATATCGAAGTCAATGTTGCAGCTGTTATCTCAGATTTTGCTGAGAAAAAGCAAAGTCGACTTACAATAAATGAAAAATATAATAAATGCTCTTCTAATATTTGTATATTATTATTTGCATTCAATTACATGTACATAGTGACAGGTTGACAATGATCATGAATAGCTATAGATTATCGAGAATTAACGGAATCTTAAAGTTTTTTAAATACTAGTATATAATTATTTTTTGTATTTTAAGAGTACTTTTGTAGACAAAAATGTTTTAGACCAGTAGGAGAGAAAGCACAAGATTTATTAGATAAAAATCGTCATAAATCAGGCACGACTTTTTCTTTTTTATCGTTAATTTTATGATGATGATGAAGTAACCAAATTAAACATTGTAAACTGGGGTTGTTTTGATGAAACTCCTTTTTCTGGATACTCAAAATTAAATGTCTGAAATGCTAAAAACTCGCCAGCTTCCGGGGGCTTCGCCCCCTGAGACCCATTGGAGGCCTCAAGGCGGCCCCCAAACCCTGCCGTAATGTGCTTCCACATTAAACAAACCTAAGCTACGCCCCTGATATATGCTTGCAATGAAATAATATTGAATGATTACGTAAACAGTGAATATATTTATTAGGAACTTACCTGAATAACACATAGAAGTTAAGATTTGACAAACGTTGAATAAATGAAATAAGGCAATTCGTTTCTTGAGTGAGCGATTTTAGTTTTGATAGATAGAAGCTAGCGAAGCGCGACCTCTAGCGAAAGAATGGAATAGAACTTTCCAGAACGGGGTAACCAAGAACGCGGTTTGACTAATAAACGTCTTGGCGAAAAGTGTAGGAGGGGTTCATCATGCATCGCGGGTAGATATTCATACCTTGAATGGGACATTTTTGGTTGATACAAAAAAGTTAATAAATAAAATGGAAATTTAAATTCAAATTTAAAATTTGATGCGATTTTAGTTTTGATCGAAAGAATTTTTTTTCCAGAACGGTGCCCAGGAACGCGGTTTGACTAATTTACACTATGGCGGAAAGTAGAGCGAGATACTTTGAAAATGACAACTTTGGTTTTAAAAAAATGCAAATAAATATGCATACACTAGCGATTTTTTTTAGTTTCATAAATTGTAATACAACGACAGATTGGTAGTGAACTTTATACATTAATTGTGTTATCAAACGGGGAAGTTTAATGGGGGGGGGATTACCCTCCCCAATTTGTTTTTCGAAACAGTCTTTTATCTGAACTTCACATTTGAGACCGGGATAAAAATATTAGTGAAATTTGACCTAAAGAACAAAATTTAGACATATGACGTCCTAAATACCCACTCACTGGTTAAAAAAAAATCATTGTAATCATTTTCCACTCAGAATTAAGGCCATGTTGTGTTGTACTTATTATACATGTATATATCTATGCAATGTGTATCGTTTCGATCTTCTCAAATTGTAGTTTAACTGTATTCCACCTGTATCTCAAACGACTGTGTAGTGCGCGGCCAGTGCGCTAGGTTCCGTTCGTCATCGAAAGCAAAATTTTCGTCTTGGCTAGATGGCCGAGTGGTTAGCGCGGTGGCCGCTCACTGCTAGGAGAATGGGTTCCAGAGGTCGTGAGCTCAACCTTTCTGTAACGTTAAACATTATAATTGTTAGCCGCACAACACACATATATATTCTTGTTTCTAATGTATTATAATGCGTCAAATGACATAAAGTATATGGCACCCAGAAGTTGTTTTTAAACTACCACCTCTCCTCTGACATAGGAAACGATAATACATTTTAATAACTATTGAGATCCCCATCCCTAAGCATACTCTTGCTCTTTGTTTCCTTGCGCATCAAATAGTACATGTATATAGAGTATGCCCCCTTTGAGATATTGACTTTCCAAAACTAGAAAAAATCAGGCGTTTTATCTTATTCATATGTAGTGTTTGACTTATGTTGGTAATTTTTAGTTCAATGATGACCCTTCTTTGTTTAGGAGACTTTAGAATTGCCCTGATTACACACAGCATTTTGTTTATCGTAAAAAAAAACAATTTTCAAAATCTTTATGTGCATCTAGAGAAAAAAACCAATCAAGAAATGATTTTGTAACCGTCAAAATGTAAGAAGAGACTCCGAATCTTTAAAACCAGGTTTGATGGGAGTGGAGGATAAACAATATACTTTAACCATTTATTGTCAATAAATTTAACTTAAATATTAGTTATTAATCCCCGGGAAGAACGTAAAACCAATGATCACATCTCAATAGATCATTTGTGAAATATGCAAAGTGTGAATATAAACATTTTTTACCAGATTAAGTAATTTTTACACCACAAATCATATTTTAATTTAAATAGATCATTTGACAATTATGAAAAGTGTAAATGTAAGGTTCTTTTTTTACTTTAAGGAAAAAGTCATTTTATTTACTGTTTAAGAAGGGATAACTTTCTGCTTCATTTAATTATAAGAGGAGTTCTGGGAACTAGGATTCGTAAAGGAATTATAAATGTCAATTTTCTGCTACTACTTGACTCCCTGGATGAAATTTAAATTTTTAAAACCTTATTGCACATCTTAGGACAGCCCCCTATCATATCCCTAGAAATGGCATAGCTACTGCATAAATAGCAAAAGAAGTTCTAAGAACCATATTTTTTAGAAAACAATCCTACTGCAAAAAATGTTGACGTCTTTGAAACCAGACCTTGTGTAAAAAAAAAAAAAAAATAAACAACGGCATTTTTCAGACACAACATGACATCCAGGGCAAAATTGAAATTTCTGAAACCTTAATGCACATCATTGGGACATCCCTAAACATATTTCAAAATATGATTTATCTATTGTTGAAAATGTAAGAGGAGTTCAAGGAACCAGGGTTTTTGTGTGCAAAACGTCATTTGTTATCTATTATTAGACCCCCAGGACTACCAGAGAATTTTTGAAACCGTGTGTGTGTGTGTGTGTGTGTGTGCGTGCGTGCGTGCGTGTGACATGCACCTTAGTACAGTTTTAAACTCTTGAACCTTGAAATGTAAAAACTGTAAAATATTAATGCTTTGTGTTATAGTATTTGCGCCATCAACATCATCTTCAACAACGACAACAACAACAACAACAATAAAACCAGTTGGTAAGTAAATACTGAAAAATACTTAAGTAACACTCAAGAAAATTGGTTTTTGAAAGATTTTTTTTCTGAAAGAAAAATTCAATCATGATTGCACAAATATTCATTTTTAAGTATATATCTTCTAAATGATTTCTTTCAATAGGTATAATGTTACACTGATCCAATAGATCTGTTTCGCAACTACAACATAAAAAAGGCATAATTCTATAAACACATATATTTTACTATTTTAGCATAAAATATGTTAAACAAGAAAGTTATGTGTAAAAAGAGAGTGAAATAGAAAGTAAGGGATAGCGAGTACAGGCGATTATAAATATAGTTGATATAACACTTGTTATATCGCTTTTCAACGCTCTGTTTTCTGAAGTACATGCTACCACTGCACAATCTACTTCAGTACATGTTTTTCAGGCCACAACAGAAGACTTTTAGTATGTTTCACTGACTTATTCATGACTCTCTCTAAGTGATAAACCTCATTTATTTAAATAATATGTTATTGTCGGTGTGGTTATGTTTATTATTCTGTCTTTTAAAGTTATCGCTATTATCGCTATCTTACATACAAGACATCACGAATATCCCCCAAACAACCCCCTCTTGGTTATGGAATTCAAATTCATCGTCACAAA
The DNA here is from genome assembly GCA_020458035.1 of Magallana ariakensis. NCBI lineage: Eukaryota > Metazoa > Mollusca > Bivalvia > Ostreida > Ostreidae > Magallana > Magallana ariakensis. Next base: position 2,148,328 of record CM035815.1, on the reverse strand, counting down.
CCACGGTTTAAGTACTCAAGCTCCCTCAAACCGGGTGCTGATTAAGTGAGATGAAAATCGATGTCAATCACACGTGGATACAAACGCGGAAGGAAATTAAGCCTTTAGTAGGGTAACCTTACCCTAGTTACCCCCTCTCCTTCAAAACACTTAATCATCGTCTATAATTAGATCAAAATTTAAATTTCGTTTCATAGCTAAAACAACACTCATAATTTTCATCATAACTAAATCAAAACAGATTTTTTAAAGTTATCTTTCTCTGCATCCGAATTTTACACAATCGAAGCACTCCTGGTTAAAATGTATCGGTGGAGAATACATACAGAACGTACAAAATAACTTAGATTCGCTAGGCATTCAGTTTTAACACTAATTTAATTGTTTATACTGTGTTGGATAATTTATCAAAGTAAATATAACCATGATTTAACCATTATATAAGTCTACATAAATGTAAGAGCTTGCACGGATGATCTCTAATTAGATCAGATTGATGTCGCTAGGATACAGGTTTTCAGATTGATTGGTTGTTTTAGTGTTTGAATCTCGTATTTCGATTATCGTTTTCGAATCTCAATTGAGCCTACTTTTTACGTACTCACGAATATCAATTTCGATCAGAAAAAAGTCATGTATTCAAAGTTTAGATTAATGTTTGGCCCCAATGTGAAATGTTTCATTGTAGCATATTGTACTGACTACCATCAATGAAGAGATCACTTGTTGCTAATGCACATCTTTATTCAATCATTGAAAAGCTAGCATGCTGATTTATGAATACAAAGAAAAAAATACATAAGTTTTGATACTATGAATAAACAAACATATCACACTCAGCATATGACAAATATCACTCTAGTAAATAGATGCCTTGTGTTCTAGTAAACAATATTTTCACTTATGCTCTAATAAATTAGCAAATATAATGAAACTCGTACTACTAGCAAATCACACAATTTTAAATGAATGACCATATATGTATGCCTATGGTAGAGTGCATAAAATCTCGCATGCAAATAACTTCCAATATTACCATATACTAGAAACATGCTACTATGATACATGTATCTTAAATTTATATACACATTCTTTAATAGATATATCACTCGTGCCAACTTTCTAACATGTTACTAAAAATACATCTTCACAGTTAAACACTTTTGTTTACACACTTATACCTATCGTTTATACATAACTTTCTGCACAAAAACAATACACAAGTAAATTTCATGTTAAACTTACCAACTTAGAAGTTTTCTCTCGTAGAAATAAACATGATAGTAAACATGGTAAATGGTATTCAGCACAGGGACTAGGAAAAAATAAATAGCTCGTGCCCCGCGAAAAATCCTAATAACAAAACCGAATCCGGAAATCCGGAATATTCTAAAATACAAACTCAATCCGGAAAAATTTTGTATAATATTAAATTGGCTATAACAATCCAGCCCCCTAATTGTGGAACATTATGTGACACAATTATACAAATCATAATACTTGATATATAATCAAATTATACACATTGAAAAGGCACTTGTATCAATAAAATGTCATAGGGTGCCTAAGATAAGCAATGAATATGGAAAAGCAACTATGAAAGTTTGATAATACATCACACATAATGTTCGTCCATTTCCAAAATAAGACACAGTTTATCTATCGGACGCGTCAAAGTGTTCGTTGCTGTCTTTACTTTAACTTGTCGCACCAGTCCAAAACGATCGGGATAAGTCTCTAAAACCACACCCATGAGCCACGAATTACGAGGAGCGTTCGAATCCACCACTAAAACCACATCACCGATTTTCAGGTTCCTCTTCACCTCGTGCCACTTTTGACGTTCTTGCAGTAATGGTAGGTATTCTTTCACCCATCGGTTGCAGAAGAGGTTGGCCATGTGTTGAACCTGCCTCCAACGACGTCTGCAGTAGTTGTCAGTTTTCGTAAACACACCTGGTGGTAAATTTGGTTGTTGCCTCATTAACAAGAGATGATTCGGTGTCAAAGCTTCTAGGTCGTTGTGATGATCCGAATTCTTGGTTATTGGTCTGTCATTGAGAATGGCCTCTATTTCACACATAAGTGTATTGAGTCCTTCATCATCCAGGATCTGCTCTCGAAGAACACTGTTCATTACTTTTCTTATGGTCCTGATGATTCTCTCCCAGACACCTCCATGATGGGATCCTGCTGGGGGATTGAACTGCCAATCTATGTTTTTCTGCAGCATTGCTTCATGAATCTGTGATACATTCCAGTCGTTTATCGAGTTTCTATCAATTCTAGTCGAGGAATGGTCGTCTGTTTTAATGGAGCGACACGTGACTTGCCAATAACGAATGAGCAATGAACTGCACCATCAAAGTTTTCCCATCTTAAATAGGATACAGTTCCATATCCGCATTCACTGGCATCTGCGAAATGATGTAACTGTGCGGACTTTATTTCTCCAAATCCAACAGGTTTATAACATCTTGACACTTTAAAGTCAGAAAGTCTCTCTAGATCTTGTAGCTATTCACTCCACTGTTGTGCGAGATGTCCTGGAATCTTCTCATCCCATCCTAGCTGAAGTTTACAAAGTTCTTGTAGAAAACACTTTGCTTTTAGAGTGAACGGGGCCAAAAATCCTAGTGGGTCAAACACACTGCTCACCATGGATAAGATACCTCTTCTCGTCATGGGTTGATCTTTAATGTCCATCTTGAAACAAAAAACATCATTTTCAACACACCACTGAACTCCCAGGGCTCTATCGATGGAAAGGGTATCATTTTACAAATCCAAGTCTTTGACTTCCTTTGCCCTCCTTGAGACTGGAATGTAGGTCATAACTTCTCGTCTATTACTAATCCATTTAGTAAAATGAAATCCTCCTCTCATAAGAAGATCTTGCAAATCACACAACAGAGAAGATGCTTCAGTCACAGTTTTCACAGATTTCAAACAGTCGTCCACATAAAAGTTTTTAAGAACAGTGTTAATGACTTCAGTGTTGTAAAGTCCTTTGTAATCTTGCGCAGTTTTCCTCAAAGCAAAATTTGCACAACTTGGCGATGATGTCGCACCAAATAAATGTACTATCATTTGGTACTCAATGATACGTTTTCTAGGATTTCCATCCTCCCACCATAGGAATCTAAGGAAACTTGCATCCTCCTGTGGTACTTTCACTTGATAAAACATGCTGTCGATGTCTCCCATGATCACAATCTCATCTTGTCTGAATCTTAAGAGTGTACCAATCAGAGTATTTGTGAGATTTGGTCCTTGTAATAATTGTTCGTTCAACGAAGTTCCCTGATATCGAGCTGCACAATCGAACACAATTCTCAACTTCTTTTTCTTGGGATGGTATACTCCATGATGGGGTAGGTACCACACTCGTCCGTCGTCTTGATTAACTTTCTCGTCTGGCACTTTAACAGCATATCCTTCTTCAAGAATCTTGTTCATGAATACACAGTATTCTTTGTGGAAGTTTTCATCACGACTAAATCGTTTCTGAAGTGAAGACAGTCTTTGTTCAACCTGTTTCCTATTGTTAGGTAAACGCACATTTTCTGACTTAAACGGAAGGCTTATTACAAAATGTCCGTCTTCATAATAAATAGAGTTTGAAACACATTCTAGGAATCTTCTGTCTTACTTTGAGGGTTCACACTTGTCATCAATAGTTCTTTCGTTAAAGTCATGATTGAGCTGATTGCGAATCTGTTCCTCCAAGTTGTTCACGAGTTTAGCATCGACACGATTAACGGACACATAAGTATTATTGGAAGTCGCATGAATTTCAAGTGGTGCATTTATCACCCAGCCTAGCAAAGTTTTTACAGCGAATGGTCCATTATCAACACTGGGTATAACATCCCATGGCTCCATTGCCTTAGGTACATTGACTCCAATCAGAATTCCAACATCACTGTCAATCCTGGGAAGTTCAATATCACTGAGATATGGATAGTTCTCAATATCTTCTGGAGAAATCACATCTGTCCTCGATGCAGGTAAAGTAGGTTGTGTGTAGACCAGAGGAAGTTCCAACACATTCACACCATTGATGTCACATATTTCTAGCCCGGAAATCACATGACAAGTCTGTGTATGCTGTTGGCTCATTGTCGTGAGGTTGAGGTTCATCTTCCTTCCCTCCAGTTTTAACGATCTTGCAATGTCCTCCAAACAGAATGTTGCATTGCTTCCAGAGTCAAGGAAAGCATATGTTTCGAGGTATTTGTGACTGAACTTTGACTTGACTCTGACCGGCACAATAGGTAACGCTTGTTTTCCAGCCCCCATATGAACTGTAGATGACATAGCGGACAAAGGGGTTTCACTATGTGTATGTTCTCTTGAAGTTGAAGTTCTTTCATTCTGTCGAGGATCAACGTGAAGAATGGATGGATGATACTTCTTACAATGAGCACATGTCATTCTTTGTCGACAATTAGTTTTCACATGTTCAGATCTCAAGCATGCAAAACACAGTCCATTTGTTTTCAAGAATGCATATCTGTCTTTAAGAGGTAGGATAGTAATGCTCAAACACATGTCCAATGAATGGGCTCCATTACAGAATGTACAGTGTTTGAAAACTGGTTTCATCTGTGTAGCATTGTTATCATAGAAAGATCTTGTGTTAGTTTTCACAGCAAAGTTTTTATGTGCTTCTGATTTCTTCTGGTCTTGAGAGCGTTTGTTGGCTGAACTTGAAGTACTCATTATTTCTCTTCCGTATATGGGATCTGTTGCTTTTTTGGCTTCTTTGCGAACAAAGTCAGCAAGATGGTGAAATTTCACAGCTTGTTTCTTCTCTTTCAGTTCATATACACAGCTCCGCCATTTATCGTGAAGGTAAAATGGTAATTTCTTCACTAACAGTTTCAAATTTTCTGAATATTCCAGTACACGACCAGCATCAATGTTTTCGACAGCATATTGACACTCACGCAAGAATATAGCAAACTGATCTAAAGTTTTTGCACTGTCCGGTTTTACTGGAGGCCAATCGAGAGCTTTCTTCACATATGCTTGCGCTATAATGTCAGGGTCTCCATAACGATCCTTCAACTCTTCCAGTGCTGCTTTGTAGCCACGTTCAGCATCCAAATATGAATAACCAGACACGATTCTTTGTGCTTCACCAACAGTAAACTGTAATAGATAGTTCAACCGTTCTTCATATGATTCCGTATTAGAACAAATTCTGGTATTGAATTGTCTGAGAAATCTTGTGTAATTCATAGGGTTTCCATCAAACTTCTGTAGATCAGCTTTTGGTTTGTTCAATTCACGAGCAACAGTCTGTATTTCACTGCTTGGTTCATGTATGGGTGTTATCAATTCTGGTCTAACTAAACGTTGCACAGATCGATGAGGAATGCGTGGAGTAGAATTGTCACATGTGAACTCATTCTCACGATCAAGATCAAACGTTACAATTCTGTCTATATTTTCATTGATGAGAGAGTTTTCTAGTTCTTGGTCACGTAGTTCACTTTTCTCTAATTCTTCCAATAATTTGGATCGCGCATCACTTATCTGAAGTTCAGTTTTAATCTTCAATTCTTCTTCTTTCATTTTAAGCTCCAGTTTAGCTGCTTCTAATTTTCGTTGTTCATCTAATGCTGATGCTTTGGCCAACAGTTCTGCTTTTCGTTGACTTTCTTTTAATTTCTCCAGTGAAATTTGACTTGAAGTTTTCGATGCGCTCGACAGTCTCGATTTCACATCAGATGGTATTTTACTTGGTGTAGGTTGTTTTGATTGTTTTGAGAACCACTGTTCCACAGAATCTTTCACTTTCTGAAATCGGGAATTCCTGTCCTGAAATTCTTTGTCATCACTTTCTCCACCTTCCGTCGAAAGTTTCAATAAGTCCTGAAGACTTTCATGTGTAAATAAAAGTTCATCGTAAACTTTCAGCCATTTCTTGTACAGTTCTTTCACTTCATTCACATCAATTGACGTTGTCAATAAATCTTCGATACCCTCACTTAAGGTCACAAGTTTATTTTCACATCCTCGACGATACTTAGACTTACGATCGAGATGATATTCTAATCCTTTGTCAGTATGAGTTCTAGGTCTTGTCTCTCCTGTAGCACCATCCGCCATGACGTAGTACACCTTCCTTAGGGACAAGGTCTTCTAAGTTGTTAATGTTGTACTGACTACCATCAATGAAGAGATCACTTGTTGCTAATGCACATCTTTATTCAATCATTGAAAAGCTAGCATGCTGATTTATGACATGATGTGACTTGATGTGATTAACTGGAAAATACAAAGAAAAAAATACATAAGTGTTGATACTATGAATAAACAAACATATCACACTCAGCATATGACAAATATCACTCTAGTAAATAGATGCCTTGTGTTCTAGTAAACAATATTTTCACTTATGCTCTAGTAAATTAGCAAATATAATGAAACTCGTACTACTAGCAAATCACACAATTTTAAATGAATGACCATATATGTATGCCTATGGTAGAGTGCATAAAATCTCGCATGCAAATAACAAACCTAACTTCCAATATTACCATATACTAGAAACATGCTACTATGATACATGTATCTTAAATTTATATACACATTCTTTAATAGATATATCACTCGTGCCAACTTTCTAACATGTTACTAAAAATACATCTTCACAGTTAAACACTTTTGTTTACACACTTATACCTATCGTTTATACATAACTTTCTGCACAAAAACAATACACAAGTAAATTTCATGTTAAACTTACCAACTTAGAAGTTTTCTCTCGTAGAAATAAACATGATAGTAAACATGGTAAATGGTATTCAGCACAGGAACTAGGAAAAAATAAATAGCTCGTGCCCCGCGAAAAATCCTAATAACAAAACCGAATCAAGAAATCCGGAATATTCTAAAATACAAACTCAATCCGGAAAAATTTTGTATAATATTAAATTGGCTATAACACATATCATTGTTTCATAATTTAAAATCGATGTAATAAAAACTCCATTTGGTAAATCCTTAACTAATACAAATGTTTTAGATCTGCCAGGGAAAACTAAAATTAAATCTTTAATAAATCAATGGATAATATTTTGAAATAATCAATTCATAACTCTTAATTTTACTGTTCTGTAGTAAGCTGTGATCCTGGTCACTACCCGAACTCCAGCAATAAGTGTACACCGTGCGAGAAAGGCTTCTATAAACTATCGGCAGGAAATAGTAACTGTATACCTGTAACTGTATTGTAATGTTAATGGCAAAAATGGCGTTCCATACATAAAAAAATGGAAAATAATTGGAATAGGAAAACTGATAATTCCTACACTAAATTTTACATACATATAATTCTTAGCAATCTGACAGTTCAAAATGGTGAAATATAGTTTTTGTCTCTCTGTTAATTCGATACGCAAGGACATGCTCTTCGTATAAACAGTTTCTAAGGCGAGGCAAGTTGCTGACAAACAAGTTGATAAAACAGAACTATTAATATTCTCGCTTCAATCCATCTTTTTCATCCTCATATAGTTAAATACTATATAATCTTCGGTACTGTTATGTTTATTATTCTGTCTTTTAAAACATTTCTGGTGAATGATGCAGGTGAACACTTGATCTTGATAGACCTAACATACATGTTCTATTCATGTAGTTATCATTAGGCAATATAGAGTTAAATGAAATTAAAAAGTCTATATTAATGTAAGTGCTTGCACGGATGATCTCTAATTAGATCAGATTGATGTCGCTAGGATACAGGTTTTCAGATTGATTGGTTGTTTTAGTTATTGAATCTCGTATTTCGATTATCGTATTTCGAATCTCAAATGAGCCGACTTTTTACGTACTCACGAATATCAATTTCGATCAGAAAAAAGTCATGTATTCAAAGTTTAGATTAATGTTTGGCCCCAGTGTAAAATGTTTCATTGTAGCATATCATTGTTTCATAATTTAAAATCGATGTAATAAAAACTCCATTTGGTAAATCCTTAACTAATACAAATGTTTTAGATCTGCCAGGGAAAACTAAAATTAAAACTTTAATAAATGAATGGATAATATTTTAAATAATCAATCAATTACTCTTAATTTTACTGTTCTGTAGTAAGCTGTGATCCTGGTCACTACCCGAACTCCAGCAATAAGTGTACACCATGCGAGAAAGGCTTCTATAAACTATCGGCAGGAAATAGTAACTGTATACCCTGTCCGAATAACCTAACCACATTGATGACAGGGTCTACTTCAGATGCCAACTGCACCAAAGGTAATGTGACATACAAAACAGTTGATGTTAAAACCAACTTATTTTGATGTATTCTGATTAAAATATGTCTGTTGTTGATCTTTATCGTCATCTAATCCCATTTTCATCGTCAAGCTATTCAACATAATTTGTTGCATTACACACAACGCTGGAGAACGTTTAAGAAGGAAACGAAAAAATTTTTTAAAAAATAAGAAATAACGTAGATTTGAAAAATATATAAAATTACAGAGATTTTTCACAGGTTGCTTTTAAAATAGCCGATTTTGTCAGAAATGTCAGTATCAAGAGACCCGTTTAGATATTTTAGAAACAACGTTTAGCGTTACAAAAAACCCAACTACTCACCGTTCTGTCTCAAATACAGAAAGTTTCGACCAGTTTATTCATTTTGTGTTGTTTATTGATTAAAGCAGGTAGAAAGCTACAAAAGAACAATAGGTCACATTTAAAACGGTTGCTTTACAAATTCACACATGTAATGTTAATGGCAAAAATGGCGTTCCATACATAAAAAATTGGTAAATAATTCGAATAGGAAAACTGATAAATCCTACACTAAATTTTATATACATAGAATTCTTAGCAATCTGACAGTTCAAAATGGTGAAATATAGTTTTTGTCTCTCTGTAAATTCGATACGCAAGGACATACTCTTCGTATAAACAGTTTCTAAGGCGAGGCAAGCTGCTGACAAACAAGTTGATAAAACAGAACTATCAACAGTCTCGCTTCAATCCATCTTTTTCATCCTCATCTAGGTAAATACTATATAATCTTCGGTACTGTTATGTTTATTATTCTGTCTTTTAAAACATTTCTGGTGAATGATGCAGGTGAACCATTGCTCTTGATAGACCTAACATACATGTTTTATTCATGTAGTTATCATTAGGCAATATAGAGTAAAATGAAATTAAAAAGTCTACATAAATGTAAGAGCTTGCACGGATGATCTCTAATTAGATCAGATTGATGTCGCTAGGATACAGGTTTTCAGATTGACTGGTTGTTTTAGTGTTTGAATCTCGTATTTCGATTATCGTATTTCGAATCTCAAATGAGCCGACTTTTTACGTACTCACGAATATCAATTTCGATCAGAAAAAAGTCATGTATTCAAAGTTTAGATTAATGTTTGGCCCCAATGTGAAATGTTTCATTGTAGCATATCATTGTTTCATAATTTAAAATCGATGTAATAAAAACTCCATTTGGTAAATCCTTAACTAATACAAATGTTTTAAATCTGCCAGGGAAAACTAAAATTAAAACTTTAATAAATGAATGGATAATATTTTAAATAATCAATCAATTACTCTTAATTTTACTGTTCTGTAGTAAGCTGTGATCCTGGTCACTACCCGAACTCCAGCAATAAGTGTACACCATGCGAGAAAGGCTTCTATAAACTATCGGCAGGAAATAGTAACTGTATACCCTGTCCGAATAACCTAACCACATTGATGACAGGGTCTACTTCAGATGTCAACTGCACCAAAGGTAATGTGACATACAAAACAGTTGATGTTAAAACCCACTTATTTTGATGTATTCTGATTAAAATATGTCTGTTGTTGATCTATATCGTCATCTAATCCCATTTTCATCGTCAAGCTATTCAACATAATTTGTTGCATTACACACAACGCTGGAGAACGTTTAAGAAGGAAACGAAAAAATTTTTAAAAAATAAGAAATAACGTAGATTTGAAAAATATATAAAACTAGAGCAAAGCTCGTTGCAAAGCAACGAGTAGGTCTTCCGTTGAAGCTGCGAATTAAAATGATGTTAATGTACATGGAAAGGATTATCTTCATGGTAATGCTATAGTAGCTATACTAAACGATTAATATAAACGTACAATTTATCTTCGACTTTTATTTGTCCTTGTACATGTAGCAGTGTGTAACAGGTATTGTTTGCAAATAAAATTGGGATTGCTATTGGAAATTTAAAACAAAATCTGGCGCTTTGAAATTAAATAATAAATTGAAGTCAAATTTGTTATTAATTGAAAATAATTAAGATGAGCATGGATGAATGCTTATTTACGTTCAAATAATTTGTATGTTTCTAATCCTGTGATCTCTGTACATTCACATATAGTTTATAGCTTGATACGTGCGTGAAACCTGAAACATTTATCAGCTTTAGATTTTCTGGTAAAGTTTCAACTGGAAAGGTCCATAGGGAAAGACAACAGACCCAGACATAAATTTATCTGCATATGCTATGACCATGGGCATTTAATTACATACTTGGTTCATGGTCGCAATTGTAACACACTCTTAATCCTCAGAAATGATTGTTTCAAGTATGATACAGATAATGGCAAAGGAATAGAATTTGGGTCGGTGATGGATTAACACAGATGTCTGTTGTGACATTGACATTTCTTTTAAATGTGATATAGCGCATTTATGAGAATATATTGTTATATCTGGCGGCGTGACAGGCTGACCACTATGCATCTGCAATTGGGGACCCTTATAAAGCGTTTTTGCATCAGCTATTTAATAATGCCGTGTTTGAACTGACAGTATCAAATTTAAAGATTTAGATTGCTTATGTTAATGTCATTTATAACCATTAATGCTGCTGCTTTGGTGTCTACTGGTTTGTTTTAGGAATTACTGGAGAATGGTCCGTTTACATGTAGGTGGAGAAATACTTTTAACAGCAAACAATTATTTTTTGGTCGAGCATAATTTTTAATTATAATTAAAGTGTGTTGTGTCCAAATAGATAAGTAGGTCAAAAGGGCGATTCAAAATATGGCGGACAACCAAAATTCATAATACTTTCTTAAAGTCCCTTTTATGGCAAAAAACAGCGACACACTATTATAAATTGACCAAGCATAGTTTTTTAAACGATATGATACACTATTATTAATTGGCCAAGCATAGCTTTTAATATATTAAGTGTGCCGAATCCGGGAAAATATGCTGACCGTCACGAAAATTGCTTAATTCAAAATGGCAATTCAAAATGGTAGATGGCCAGAATGATTTTGGTAATGTATAAATCATTTCTGTGAATGATAAGTATGTGATTTTAAATTTGCAAAGGTCTATACAATAAACGTTGGCACGTTTGTATCCACACCTTACGGTTCTACAACCTTTGATGTAGTTACATTCTTTAAAATTTAAGGAAGATCCAGGAATAAAATCTTAAGTCATTAAAATGGCAGCAAACGACCATCACTTAATTGTAGTCTCATCTCGGTTAAGATGTGGCTATGTTTACAAAGTTCTAAAGATTTGACATAATTATCACTGCAGCATTGACAGGGATCTTTATATGCTTTAAATGGGTTCCAAAAAGCATCCGCAAGATTATTTATGAGAACGTGTTGCGAATTAACATTGGCATGGTCTAACAGAAGATAAAGCATCATCTCTGTGGATGAGATCGGTGGTGATTCTCTTTCTCTGAATTAGAAAACACAATGCTTTTTATGCATTTCTTCTCTTTCCTCATCACATTTTTGCCAAACTTTGCGAGAAGTCGTTTAATTTTTAACAAAGATACAGACAGGTCGATTCATTATACAAGTTTTAAAGTGTCCCTAATAATGTCGAATGGAGCATAATTCTCATGGCTGCCTAAATCATTTTGCAAAGACTTGCTATTGTATAGAAAGCTGGACGGAATGTTGATTTGGGGCAAATTTTGAAACATGTAATCTTAGTGCCTCTGATGATATATATGTTAGAGATTTGTCTACTCTAAAGATTTTACAGGAAGAGACAGACACTAAGAATAGTTCTAATGTTGTACAATGTTCCCGCAAGGTATCCATTTGTATTTCTGTTGACACTTCGTTATAGGCGTGTTTTACTGTACTTGTACTAGATAAAAAATTATTGCCACCATTATTAAAAAATCTGTTCAGCTTAACCCAGACCTCCTGCTTACAAATATTTTATCCCTAGCTACGCCGCTGCATGTGCGGAATTAGAGGGGGTTGGGGGTCCGAAACCCCTCTAATTGGAAAATTCAAATTTACACTCATGTAGTAAATAGGCCTCGGACCCCCCCCCCCCCTTGGAAAACGTTAATGTCCATCGGACTCCGGTGTCCGAGAGACACTTTCCGAGGCCCTCTCCCCCGAAAAAATATTCTGGATCCGCGCATGAATTGCAATTGGTTACAGAGTAATTAACATTTTTTCTTTCAATCATGATATATTTATCATAGCATTTACCTTACGTAAGATTATACATAAACCAATTTAAGAGTTGCATTTAAATGTATCATAACGAGCTGATGAAAAAAAACACGTGAACTTAAATAATGTTAAATAGAAATATTGTTATCAATTTTTAATACTTCATTATACCCTTTATTTTATTTTGGTATATTTATTTAAAATATTACTGTAATTGTTTTCATCTTCCATGATAGAAACAGGATAGAGACCTGGCGAGATTTAAAAGAAAACGATACACACATATAAAAATAAAATATAAACTACCAGGCAGCGAATTTTTATGACACTGCGTCGTGCAAGATGAGTTATAAATATTCTGTGAAGTTGATTGTACATGTATCGATCGATATGGTTTAAAGTATTGAGTATGTGAACCACAAATCCCGATTGTGCCGTTCAAATCCACCTGCATGGGGCCGGCTTTTCTCATATTTACTGAATTAAAGCTATATCCCTGTAAAAGTTATTTTAAAAATTTCTAGTTCTAATTGAAAATTACATAAATTTCTTATAAGAATGGTCTATTTTACAATAATTTGGGTTGTTTCATACAACTATAGAATTTTATCTTAAAACAAACACAACATTTTTTTCTTCGCGTCCAAGAAATCATTAATTGATTAAACGCATGCGTATTAGAGTTTTGGCCTAAAGTGAAATAGAATGGAAGAGTTCACTGTGGATTTGGGGAATAAGGTTAAAAGGCGATCTGGGTTTGGGTATTACATAACGGTTGGCCGCTACCGTTGAAGCACAGGAACATCGAGGCCAAATGACTTAAAATTATTACATAATTGTTTACGAAAAGCTCAGTGAGGATCCGTTGCAGAAAATGATTGCATTTAATATCCGTCGTTTGATTCATCGCTAATTAATGCATATATATAGAAAGTACTACCTTTACAATTTTGAAGCTATATTAAAAGCTGTGCAAGAAGCAATACAAAATTTCTTTTGAATTTGAAATTCAAAAAATCTAATATATTACTATTTGACGTCCAAGATTCCCATATAACTTTGAAAGGACAGACTGTACATGTTTGTACATAGGAAGGATGGCCACAAAAATGACAAAGTTTTAAATTTAAGAAGTATCGCGTACACACGAAAGAAAAGCCACAGACCGCATATACGCAGCCAATATAAACAAAGGACTATAGATGCGACAAAATATATCTCGATCAAAATGACAATATTACGAGTAAAGGTGGATAAATAGTTTTATTACGTGTTTGTTTAAACAAAATTAACATTCATGCTTCATCAAAGCTAGACGATATTTTATATAATTAATCGATCTTTACATTCTGCGAATTGAACGTCAAAATTCAAGTTATATTTTACATAATCAACCTATGAGATTTATTTGTATCTTGGAATAAAGAACTTGAACTTGTGTTTGCAGAATGGATCTTTTTTCATTGAAGCATACGCACGAAGCTTAATTGTGTGTTAGATAATTGTACCCCCTCGCGCATGATCCCCTCGACCACGTTGGATGGGTAAATGCGTGCAGTTTAGTGACAATTTTTTTGTGTTTTATGTACAAATAAAAAAAAACGCTCATACATGTATACGCATCTAGTCATAAAATGATTCACTGATTAGTTTGTTCCAAGTTCATTTTTGATATAACTCTCATGTTGCCGTTTTCAAGCGAAACGTTTGCTTAGAGTCCCCCCGCAGAAAAAAATCAAGCGGAAAAAGAAACAAAGAGAAGTTTTAAGTTTTAATACTAATACATAATATTTAAAACAAACATATCATCTCGTGTTGTGAAATAGATTATTTGTTGAAATTTAATATCAGGTACATGCATGAAAACTTCTCATTCATATCCCGAATTTATCAGTTATGATGCTAAATAGCATAAATTTACAGGTTAAGGTTAATTTTAAGGTTAAAAGTAAAAGATTCTTTGTGTTTGTGGCTAAATAAACCCATGTACGCAAGACGCAACTCTTGTGTGTTAGATAACCGCTGACCGCTAGCTAGCCAAGCCGCGACCGATTTTCTCGAGGAATGTGTTACGCAATGGTACACTGTACACACAGCACAAAACCCAGGAATATTTGAAATGCTCGCATGCAGTATAATGACTATAATGTGTTACATAGAAGTATATTATTTTTTTTTAATCTATAATGTGTTTCACTAGAAAAGAAAAGAATGTATATATTTTCTCTTTCTCGTTTTTGAAGGATTGGCCATAATACATGTAAAAACTAAATAAAAGTAACTCATAGTCTTCACGTAAAAGCTGTAAGAAAGGCATGGATACTTAAAAAAACTTTTTTGTAGTGAGTTATAGCATCCCGTATATGCTGGTACACTTACAGTTTTAAATTTATATCCTTTATAGGGGCAACGACTATTCGTTTACTTGCCAAATGAAAACATCGTCATGTTAACAAGTCAAGCTTTTTACACTCATATTACGCAATATCCGAACAAAATAATAATGTAACGACATTGATAAGATAATAATGAACAACTTTCGCAGCGAAAGCCATATCGAAATATTAACCATTTTTGAGTTATAAAGCGAAGAATTTTAAGGGCTCCAAGCCCCTAATTTAAGGGGCCAGCCCTTTTTTAATGATATCAAATGAAAGTCCTTGACATTTTGCACATTTTTTGTTCTATATGTGTTAAGAAAATATCTCAAACTAAAAAGTTACGAGGCAAAAACACGACCAAAAATCAGCATTTTTTAAACATAAAATTTCAACTAATTTTTGGAAACTTTACATGAGGAAAATCGTAAAAACAAAACTCGGAGGACAACGTTCAAAGTTTCTATTTTCAAGATTTATGACTTTGAAACGCATGCTATGGACGGTTTCTGAGCCTTTGCGTGCACAGGAATGCCTATAATTTTTTTCAAAAGGGGAATAACTCGGTACCGGAAGTGTTGATTTCAAAGATTTTCACTTGATATTGAGAAATTGTAATTTCCAATATGCCCTGAAAATTTGAACTTTTTAGGACAACAAACAAGCAAGATACTCGAGTTTTAAAAAACGTCTAGAAGAAAAAAAAGAATAAAAAGAATTACCAACAGAATCAGTACAAGGTCTTCCGTTGAAAACGGAAGACCTTAATTACAGAGATTTTTCACAGGTTGCTTTTAAAATAGCCGATTTTGTCAGAAATGTCAGTATCAAGAGACCCGTTTAGATATTTTAGAAACAACGTTTAGCGTTACAAAAAACCCAACTACTCTCCGTTCTGTCTCAAATACAGAAAGTTTCGACCAGTTTATTCATTTTGTGTTGTTTATTGATTAAAGCAAGTAGAAAGCTACAAAAGAACAATAGGTCACATTTAAAACGGTTGCTTTACAAATTCACACATGTAATGTTAATGGCAAAAATGGCGTTCCATACATAAAAAATTGGTAAATAATTGGACTAGGAAAACTGATAAATCCTACACTAAATTTTATATACATAGAATTCTTAGCAATCTGACAGTTCAAAATGGTGAAATATAGTTTTTGTCTCTCTGTTAATTCGATACGCAAGGACATGCTCTTCGTATAAACAGTTTCTAAGGCGAGGCAAGCTGCTGACAAACAAGTTGATAAAACAGAACTATCAACAGTCTCGCTTCAATCCAATTTTTTTTTTAATCCTCATATAGTTAAATACTATATAATCTTCGGTACTGTTATGTTTATTATTCTGTCTTTTAAAATATTTCTGGTGAATGATGCAGGTGAACCATTGATCTTGATAGACCTAACATACATGTTCTATTCATGTAGTTATCATTAGGCAATATAGAGTAAACCATTGATCTTGATAGACCTAACATACATGTTCTATTCATGTAGTTATCATTAGGCAATATAGAGTAAAATGAAATTAAAAAGTCTACATAAATGTAAGAGCTTGCACGGATGATCTCTAATTAGATCAGATTGATGTCGCTAGGATACAGGTTTTCAGATTGATTGGTTGTTTTAGTGTTTGAATCTCGTATTTCGATTATCGTATTTCGAATCTCAAATGAGCCGACTTTTTACGTACTCACGAATATCAATTTCGATCAGAAAAAAGTCATGTATTCAAAGTTTAGATTAATGTTTGGCCCCAATGTGAAATGTTTCATTGTAGCATATCATTGTTTCATAATTTAAAATCGATGTAATAAAAACTCCATTTGGTAAATCCTTAACTAATACAAATGTTTTAGATCTGCCAGGGAAAACTAAAATTAAATCTTTAATAAATGAATGGATAATATTTTAAATAATCAATCAATTACTCTTAATTTTACTGTTCTGTAGTAAGCTGTGATCCTGGTCACTACCCGAACTCCAGCAATAAGTGTACACCATGCGAGAAAGGCTTCTATAAACTATCGGCAGGAAATAGTAACTGTATACCCTGTCCGAATAACCTAACCACATTGATGACAGGGTCTACTTCAGATGCCAACTGCACCAAAGGTAAATGTGATATACAAAACAGTTGATGTTAAAACCCACTTTTTTTGATGTATTCTGATTAAAATATGTCTGTTGTTGATCTATATCGTCATCTAATCCCATTTTCATCGTCAAGCTATTCAACATAATTTGTTGCATTACACACAACGCTGGAGAACGTTTAAGAAGGAAACGAAAATTTTTTTTAAAAAATAAGAAATAATGTAGATTTGAAAAATATATAAAATAACAGAGATTTTTCACAGGTTGCTTTCAAAATAGCCGATTTTGTCAGAAATGTCAGTATCAAGAGACCCGTTTAGATATTTTAGAAACAACGTTTAGCGTTACAAAAAACTCAACTACTCTCCGTTCTGTCTCAAATACAGAAAGTTTCGACCAGGTTATTTATTTTGTGTTGTTTATTGATTAAAGCAGGTAGAAAGCTACAAAAGAACAATAGGTCACATTTAAAACGGTTGCTTTACAAATTCACACATGTAATGTTAATGGCAAAAATGGCGTTCCATACATAAAAAATTGGAAAATAATTGGAATAGGAAAACTGATAATTCCTACACTAAATTTTACATACATAGAATTCTTAGCAATCTGACAGTTCAAAATGGTGAAATATAGTTTTTGTCTCTCTGTTAATTCGATACGCAAGGACATGCTCTTCGTATAAACAGTTTCTAAGGCGAGGCAAGCTGCTGACAAACAAGTTGATAAAACAGAACTATCAACAGTCTCGCTTCAATCCATCTTTTTCATCCTCATATAGTTAA